>DF241596.1:27500-67174 GCA_000507305.1 Breviolum minutum Mf 1.05b.01 | reverse complement strand
ATATATATTTTTTATAAAAATATATAAAATATTTTGCAAATAAATTTAAATAATATTAAATAATAATTTATAAAATAAATTTAAATAAAATTTATTTTTTATATTTTAATATTATTTTTAATTTATTTTTATTTCTAAATATATTATAAATAAATTTAATTTATAAAATTAAATTTATCTAATTTTAATTAATATAAATTATATATATTTATTTTTAATTATTTTAATTTTTCTAAATAATATTATTATTTTTTATTTAATTATTTATAAACTTATTTATTTTGGTTAGATTTTATATATATAAGTTATATAATTTATTGTAATCTTAATAATTAAAACAAAAAAAAACAAAAAAAAATGTTTTTGCAAAATTTCCCGCCAAAAAGATTAGGAAGCTAAATCCAGGAGGAAAACCTCGGATTTATTATTGATAAAAATTCAAATTAAATGGAGGTTTTGGAACTTATATACATGCCGGTAGAAACATAACCATTTCTTGCAAAATTTGTTCAAAAAAATCCAGGAATTCCGGCCAAAAAGGTTCTGGCAAACCATATTGACTTGCTGGCCTGTCTTTTTCGAAATTGATAATGTGGGTTTTATTATTGATACACATCATCAAAGAATCCATGCAATTATAATCATTCGAATAAATTTGATATTAATTTTTGCAAAAAAATACATCTAATGAATCCAGTGAGTTTGGGGTTGGATCAACGAATTTCATCACTACTCCATTGGAGAGGATTTGCAAAACCTGTGTGGAGCCATGTGAAGTTGTTTGGAGAAAGATCTCCAAAATCAGACAAAAGCACATTGATATTTCACTCAAGTTCCAAGTTCACACAGCTCCTGGAAGTGATACGCCCTGCGCAAAATACAGGATAGCCAGAGCTTTAATGTGCACTTGGCGGGCATAACATCGGCCACTTCTAGGGCATCCTGTGCACCTCTGCGAACCCAAGTCTCCAAAATATTTTTCTTTCAGAACCACCTTTGTGTGGAAAGTTGATGAGAGAAAATAAAAAAAGTAGGGGATACAACGGCAGCTATTGAAGTGGTGTCTTTGTTCTTTGGGGTAAAGCAGGGATAACGTTAAAATCACACCCGGCATCACAATGACTATGCCGACCAAGAAATCGCAACATGCCGTATCACCTTTTCCCTTTCTGACGTAAGCAACTTCCCAGTCATTTCCAAGCAGTAGTTATCTAATAGTAGCATTAGTGGAATGATCAATCTGCATCATCCATCACACCAGGAATCCCAGTGGCCATATGAGGGTGCTGATATTGACTGATACTCCCTTGCACTGTGGCCGAGGTTGGCGCCCGTCGCAAGATTCCTATCTACATTGGTGCTTCCTCAAGCAACCGCAGAAGACTAGTTGAGCTTGGCTGTTTTCCCAGGGAGCAACTCTTGCAGTGCTTGCAGTGGCAAGCAAGGCAAACCAAAGCAGGGCGCACAACCATCCAGCACGCCACGTGACCCAAGGCGTGTCAAAAGTGTTTTTTTCAAATGGAAAAGTTCACCGTGAGCCTCCATGTGTCTGATGTGTGCCACATCCTGAGGATGCCAGGTGATAAACTTCTCCCAAAGTACTGTTGTTAAAAAAAAATCGTAGATCCAATATCCAATAGAAGCATACGCAGGGAGGGAGAAAACAGAAAAATAAAACCCAAAGGAGTTGACAAATTTGTAATTTTGATGTTGTTCACTATGTAGACCTTAGGATGTCAAGAATTATCACAATGCAGCCCAGTGTCGGACGCAAGACGTTTAGGATCTTCATGAATCAGTACTGCCATCCCAGTAACTGTGAAGAGGTCAGTGGTCTTTTGCAAGTAATCTCCCTTGTGCACATTCTCTTCCTTGGCTAAGAGAAATCAAGATCCAAATCGGAGACATACGCTTGAGACACTGGTAACATACCCTGTACAAGATGAAACAAGAATAACAAGAAGGATTTCTCTGGCCCACAAGCTGGGCTCTGAGACACAAATTGTTGGACTCTGATCTGCAAGAGCATCTTTCAAAATTCAACTCAAATACTCCGACACCGGACACCTCCCAAACACGAGTCCTTCCCAATGATTATGACAACATCACCTTCCATTGTCTCAAAGCATTTCATTAGCAGTCATCTCTAATTTGATTATCGGATCCCTCCGATAGCAAATGGTTCGAAAGATAAAGATGGTTTCCAATGTGTGGGCCAAAACTATAGGTGTCTTTGTGCATCATTATTTTGCTCTTTTCGCTGGAAGGCAAAGAGAAGATTTGAGATTCCCCTGAGAGATTCCCCTCAGAATACTGTTTGACAAAACTATTCATTGCCTTCCCAGGCATCATGGACGAGATTTCCAATCGAAAAGGAGATTAGAGCTTGATAGAGTTTGATGCTTTTCTGCACTCGCAGGCGGGGAGATTTCAGGTTAGGAGTTTGCAGTGCCGTGTCATTCTATATGCATTTCCAGGGCTCCAGAGAGGTAAAGGACTTGAGTTGTCCTGAGCATGGCCAGCTGAAGGTATCAAAGGTGTTGGACCAACGATGTTTCAAATTAATGCGTAAGGTACAATATGACTCAAATAACTTTCACAATCTTTCATAAAAAATAATTTGCAACTGGCTCCTAATGTTTCGCAGGATTACCCAAAGATCCAAGAAAATCTGATGGAAATAGATCGTTTATCATCTTACATCCCGTTCCAAATGCTCAGCCGCATTCAATCAAGGAGGGCATTGAGTTTCTGAGAGTTAGGAGAGTTACGAATGATGAAAATGAAGGGATACACTCTTTCAAATCCCAACCAACCAAAGCTCCCATTCCCGATTTCGATCTACAAAGCATCTGACTTCTTCAAATCCTGGTGTTGCTTCAATAAGACCTTCATGATAAGAGATGAGACTCACCTGAGAAATCGCAACAAATCTGGATTCGGCAAAACAAATCACAACCGTCAACACAGAATGCAGAAGAATAGATTCACTCATAAATTTATGCAGTTGATGCTGTGTCAGTCCACTTACTCCACTTGACTTGTCACGGATTGAACAAACGCCTTCTAGAAAGCCCCTTGGTTCAACCGACTTCATGAACCGAAGGATTGATGGATGTTGATGGGGGTCCAACAATCCAGAAACTCCTGCAGTACAATCCAACGGTAAGGTCACCTACCAGCCTACCAGGCACTAAACCGTTTCCAATTTTCATTCTGGAAGGATTTTGTGCAGAAAGCTTCGGGCTGCTCACTACAAAAAAACACAATTTTACATCATTTTTACCGCATTTTTTGCCAGGGCTTCCGAAGGCTCAAAACCCTAAGTCGGGTCCAAAGCTTGGCTCATGCCCGCATAGACAATGCAAAAAAACAAGATGTGTTTCACCAATTGGCTTGCTGAAAACATCTGACAACCCTCAAAAGCACCTCAGACTTCAACTCAACTGCGTCATGTCTGCTGAATATGCAGTAATTGTACTCTATAATCTCTGCGAAGTGACCATTTGTAAAAAGGATTAAAAAAGGTGCCCCAACAAATGCAAGAAGGAACTTTCAGAGGGGATTGCGTTCCTAAGCTAGGCAGAAGATATGATCAAACATAGTAAACAAATTGCAATCAACCTGCGTTCCCTCCGGTATATCAGTGCCTTTGAACATGTAAAATATTGTAAAATACATGAACTCAGCACCTGCTGAAGACTGAAAATGTTCGAAGGAGGCCAAAAATCCGCGCAGCGGGGCAAACTCTGTCAAGAATGCTTACATGAGTGGCTGCGCTTTTATGATTCTTGCTATATCATTTTTTCTTGTTCCTTTTCTATCCTCCCAACGTTTGGCCAAACATATTTGCATACCCAGTTGCCATCTCTCCTGCTGCCAGGAACGGTGATGGTGGCACACTAGGCAGTTCATGAAAGGCTGCAGGGTTCAAGAAAGCGTCCACACAAACACCCACCTGCGTGTAACCTGTCCTTGGGACTGCGCGAAAATGTGACTTTCACGTGTTGAAATGCTGCAACTTGGGACTTTTACCATCTGTCAGGGCCTGCACTAGGCTTAGCTTTAGGTCTTGCACCTGCTTCCTCCCCCAAGATAGACTGCAGCATTCATTGATGCCGGTTCAGCTGTTAAGGCTCTCCCCCCTTTAGACCGGGAGCCACCCCTAGTAGTCCCGTAAACACATGCAATGAATCACAAAGAATGAAAACAACACGTTTACTGTCAATGTCCCTGCCCTTTTGCGAGCCTCGAAATTTCCTCTAATTTGAGACCATTGACATTGGTTAACAGTTAACATCACCCTCCAAGATTACCAAGTGGAACACATGAACGCGGCAATTTATGCTATTTCTTCATCCATGAACGCGGCTTCGCCAAGTAGCAGAGCTTGAACCAAAGGCATCCAAGCTCCATTCGCGCCATGACATCGGCTATTGACCTCAACCAGGCATGGTCCATCCTCTGTCATCATCACCTCCGTGTGAGTTGCACCGTTGGTTACCCGCAAGGCATCCAAGCACCCCTGGCTCACCACACTTTGAAATAGAAGTGGTGTGGAAAATGAAATGTAGGAACTGAGGAATGTTGAGGATAATCAAATAAGCAGAATCCAATTCAAGTCATCACACTATCATTTGGATCTTCAACGGCACTTTCATTGTCACATGTTAGGGTCATTACTCAACTTTCAAACTCCTTTAAAATTTGCTCAGCCCGGGAGTGAGGAAGGAGGAAAACAGTCGTCCTTGGCATAGGCAATAAGTTCTTGTGCCTCGGATGACTTCCAGGAAGCATGACCCCCAAAGGTGAAACATGTTGAAAACAAAACATCTGCAGCACAAGTTGCCACGTCCTGATCCGCCAAAACGCACTTTTGACCAAAGTTCACGAAGTCCCCTGGCATGAAGAAAAATGGGACCAGACTAGACTGTTTATCGCCGTGACCATGTCGGATTTCAGGAAATATCAATCATCCATAACATCGACAAATCGAGACCCCATTGAGTTTTCTCTATTAGCGGCGTTCAATAATTTTGGTCCATCACACGTGCCAAGAGATGCCCAAATATTCACAACATACAAGTGACTAGATCAAAGATGAAGCTGAAGCATCAAAGTTTCGACATACAATTTGGACTAGCAGATTCGATTTGGGTGGAATATCAAGTTTGAAAGCTCTGACATATCTAATTCGCAATAATCAGTGATCATCATTCAGAAACAACAAACAACAAATTCAGACCTCCATTTGCAGCTCTGCGATCATAAACCCAAACCATAGTTGTCTTGTGGACACCGTCACGTGTAACAATGTCGACAATGTACTCGGTGCCCTTCCTTTGTTGAGACACTTTCTGAGGCCATCTAAAACACGCCATCATGATCATGACTCTTGGATTCTGAAGGTCAGCTCTCTCCGATTGATTCTACAATCAGTAAGCTTTCAAGGACGGCAAACATGCGAACACACACACACACACATTGCGAAAACTACTCCAAATTCAAGATGCTTTGAAGCTCAAACGAGTGTCAAGAATTCTTGCAACAGTACAGCTGCCCCTTGTGCTCCACATTTTCGTTGAGAGTTCATCAGCAGCTCAAAATGCTGCTGAGCCTCTTCCTGGCGGTGCTGATCTACTGTGTCATTCTGAGATTTCAGTCGTCTTGCTAAGTTGTATCGAGTTCATCGAAGTTGTGCTATGAGCCGAAAGGTGCTCCCCCTGCACCAAAATATATCTGCTTTTATGTTTCCGTTGTTTTTTTCAAGTGCCTCGAAAGTAAAGATAAAGAAGCGCCCTGAACTGAAGAAGTCTGTAGTTAAACTAAACTGGTGATACAAATCTTAGCACCTTCGCTCCTACGCGGCCCCCATTGTGTCCTTCGTGTCGCACTTCTTCACCTCTGTCTGGCGTTGAATCTCAATCAAAAACTTAGGAATGATCAATGATCTTCGCCCCATCTGCATGGCTTTCAAGTGTTTACAACCTACAACTGTGTTCTTGAAACTTAACTAAACCGACACATGTCAAACTACTTGTAGCACAACGAAAACAAACGAACAAGCAAACAAACAAACAAACAAGCAAACAAACAAGCAAACAAAGCAACTCTACATACATACAATGCAAATATATACGGCATATCAAATATATAGATTACATATACATATATCTTTTCAACTTTTCAATCCCATTATACGATACATAGTGCGTTATATATATAGATCTTGAATATAATCATATACGTAAAAATATACCATATATCTGTCATCTTCATACAGGAAAATCACGAAAACCATTTCAGCGTTTCGGTTTCTGACCTGCTTAGGGTCCAATCCCAAGGCACACCATCAGAGCCGGCAGACTCAACTGGCTTCACGATCACTGGGTATTTCTCCTGGCCAAATTGAGGAAATACCAATATATATATATATATGATTGCATTTGGACAAGTTCCTCCAAATGCACATGTCAATGTATCATTTTTTTGTACTTACAAAAATTCATGAAAAAATTCATGAAAAATCCAAGAGATGTTTCTTCTAAAACTGCATCTATATACACATACACTCCCCCTTTTGTGTCCAAAAAGCGTGGCAAATCACGTGATTTGGCTGCGTGGAAATCCCATCAGCCATCAACCATTGGGTCGGGGGAGTTGCCTATCCGTCCATGGGAGCAACACGACCGAAATGTGTTGAAGAAACCAATGTATCATAAGTTTGTATGTAAAGTATATTATATCATTATTATATCATATATCTAATAGATGATTGGATAAATAATATACATCTATAATCAATTATAATCATATATTATCTTGCATTCTTCCCATGTGCTGCTGTCACCAGCTGTTAACGGTCTACCACCTGAGCTGATTCTGGTGTCCTGTTCTGCAAAGTCAACCACCTCGCTCCATGTGGTGCCACATGCCGATCGAACTGATCGCAAACCAGCATTTTTCACGGCAGTCTGCCTACCCAGGACGGGTCCACGCGTTTTTTCCACATCCATCGATGTACCACATTTCTCCAAAATTGAAAATAAACCCCACTCCGCATAAAGCCAATAGAATCACCATGGCGCTAAGAGGATAGCAAAGTACAATACGATTATGGATTTTTGGAAATTCAGATGCATAAGAAAAGGGTATACCTGATATGGTTTAATAAACGCAAGGGAAAAAGAAAGAAGCCTGCACCTTAAGTATTTCCTGCATCCACATCTTGCCAGGTTTTGTATTTCAGGATGTTTTTGCTCCCCTCGCAGGATTTGAATCTATGAAATTGGAGGTTGAATGGTTATACATTGCTGGACGTCTCAGAGGAAAAAAACATCGTACAAACAATAGGTCTATCGGGCAGCCCATCGAGATATGAAAAATTCATTTGGTATTATCACTGCTACATATATTTGCATCGCACATGTCCCAAATGTCTGCAGATAGATGGATGTGTATGTAGATACACGCATGAACGTACCGTAAATATCAATGTGAGGTCTAACTTGCAAATTTATACTGCGTCTCTGCCTCTGACAGTTCTTTTTTGATACTTGTGATGCACCATACATGTGACTCACTTGTCCAAAATCTGCTATAAACAAACACTTTATTCAAACTTAGTTTAGGTGAAATTCCCCCAAAATATTGCCAAATACTGACAAAAATGGTTGCTTTTGGGTAAGGGAGGTGATGTCCATGTAAGTCTCACTTAAGTTTCCCAAAAGTTTCCGCAAGTAACGTCCATCCCTCATACCTCTTCACCAAGGAGCTGAACGCGTTTGTCTCGTCGATTGTCCATGCCATCAGCGGTGCTGTTGCCACGGAGTCCCATGAACTCAGCTAGTGCATCGGTCACCTGTATGTGAGGACATAGATAGGTGAATAGAGAGATAGGTAGGTAGATATATAGATAAAATATATAAGGGTGGGCATAGGTATCGGTGTAGGTATAAATATATACATACGTAGATATATAAGCCTATAAACTGATAGTTAAATAGGTAACTATAAACAAACACATGCTTTTTCCGCAACCTATTGCGAACAGATTGTTTCACATTAAAAGATAATAATCACCGAAGCTATTGAGCAATCCTCTCAACTGTGTTGGATGGGAATAACGAGCTGCTGGGCTTCAGCATCTTTAGCAGCACTCTTCCCTTCATCCAATAAATCACAACTCTCCCGCACCTTTACACCTGTTTCACCACCGCACATCACAGCGACCAAGTCGGTATCATCTGCCGCCTGGCGGATTGAAAAACCCTCTGATATTTTTGCACCTCCAAATTTGACAAGAGTCATGAGCACCTGTGGAAGGGATATTTGATTTGGATGATGCAGGTGGAATTGAAGCCAACCCCCTGGATCGCCGGCACGCCTCTTTGATCAGTTGAGCCTGAGGGCATTGAGAAACACACTAGAAGCCTTCCACAAATACTCCCCACAAAATCTCCTCAAATTCGCATTACTTGCGGTTTCCAGGAAAATTCTGGAGTATCTAGCATATATAATATATAATATATTATATATATATATATATCCAATCCCGCAAAGCCAATGGTACCACAACTTCAGTTGAGAGACGGTTTCTGCCAAACTGTTTTGTTGCTCCAACTCGGCCTTAAAGCGATCCTCAAGTTCATGACTTTAGCGAAAGGCCAATCCAACAATTTATAATTCAACTGATATTTCCCGAGGCATACTCTTGTTAGCATTGTTTTGGGAAACGTAATCAAAACTGCGACAAGTGATTTGTTTTGAGCTTGATCAGGACGAAGGTTCTGCAAGTGGGTGCTGCCATAGGCAGCTTCGGAGTCTGCAGTTGGTTTAAGGTACTTTCCAACTTATCTGACCTAGCCTTTTCAGACTTTGAAGGCAATCTAATTACAGGCTCCATCGGCTGTAAATCTCAAAGCCAGGTCTCTGGAACACCTTTGGCAGATGCTGGATAGTGCCCTCGGTTCCTCAGTATAGGTCTGACGATGCAAGAAGTTTCACCTTTATGGATTTGCAGCAACAACAACCACCACAACCACAACCACAACCCCAACCGCAACCACAACCGCAACAACAACAACAACAACAACAACAACAACAACAACAACAACAACGGCGAGCATTTTTACAAATACAAATAGTAAGTCTGAGCACCAAGGCATGCAAACATCGAAACACAACTGCAATACATGTTTGTTTTTTTAATAGATTTCTCCACCTTTGGCACAAAATGGGCAAGTGAATGTTTACACATTCAAACCTATATGTTTGGATTCTCTGGTTGGACGGATCCGCCCGCCCGCACGGAAAGTGGCAGGCGTGATCATCAATAGCTGGGGTCTCATCGAGTCAAATTGCAAGCAAGGGGCTCCTTTTTGTGTGGTAAATTTTCGACAAGGATGTGCTGCGTGGCATGTTCAGCAGAAAATGTCTACCAAAAACCGATATGTTTCCTTCTGAAGGGTCCAAATACCGTTGTCTGAAGGGTCCAAAAAGTGTATTCTGAGTCTGGTGGACCTGTACGTCAAGTAGACAATTTTGGCGAATGTTTATTAGTGTCTATATCATATCATATTGCTGTGGTAAATCAGCGCAGCGGTGCTTGTTGGAGGATGCACAACGCAGGCAAATAGGTTTGACGCCAAAAATATCAAAAAATATCATTTTTCAGGCTTTTTGAAAGTGTGGTGGCAAATGAGCGTGTTGGTGGTTGTTTTTTTTTCGCAAATAAAATGATACAATTGGCCAAAATCAGGGCCTCAATCCGGTTCAATCGAAAACCGGTTGGTGTGATGAGAGGCTCTTGGCAAGTCTGAAACACAAATTTTGGGCCAAAATTCCCGTAAACCTTGCCCCGCATAGTCGCTTTTCGTCTTTGGTTTTGGGCTCATGTTGGTGCCCAGCTGATTTGTTGGACGATGCGTCAAGTAGAAAAATCGAGGAAAATTGGTACTAAACCCAAAAGTGACATGTTCTAAAACATGCTGTTTCTCTGAGCCCATCCTACCTCTTACCGTGCCCTCATATCCCCAGTGAGCGGGTGGTCTTGGCCGCAGTAACAGCTTGGCACAGCCAAGATTCTCTCCAACTTCCTTCGTCCACAGCGCTATGACTTGAAACCGTCGCTGTAACAACTCGGCAGCCACCATTGCTCCAGTGGAGTACGGATCAACTACAACGACGCAACATTCCTGAGCTGTGGAATGCCGCAGTAACACTGCAACGCTCAAACAACTGGGACATATAATTGATATATGTAAAGTTCAGTGCCACAATGGGAATCGTTTATTGCTGTTTTGACGTTTTGTTGTGTTTGTTGTGTTTGTTTGTTTGTTTGTTTGTTTGTTTGTTTGTTCGTTCCGATCGATTCCAACATCAATGAAGATTGGTCGAACTACAGGGTAGGGTCAACGTTTGTCTGACTGGCTTTATTTGACTCTATTGCCATACCTTCCGTATATTATTGTATCACATGTCTCACTAAATTAGAGATGTCTTACTTTCTATCAAATACTTCTGCCATATTCCATATCACACCATTCTGAGATTACAGCTCAGTGTAACGTACGAGTATCAAGAAATCAACAAATCATAGTGTTTACAAAATTATATGTAACACAAGGGCAATATAAACATTGATACCCAGTATATATCAAAGAAAATATCAAAGAATATTCTATATTGCTATCACCGCACCTTAATTGCAATCCAGTCTTATTGCTATGTACATATGCTATGTAATTACCCAAAGAATATCAAGAACATGGCATCATCACTCACAGGTTACCATCGATGCAAAGCATCCCAATTCGCAGGCTGTGACCATGGAGATCCCATCGCTGCTCTATTGGGGGTCGATCCTTTCTGACACGCGACGGCGGCCTGGGGAGTTTCGGCTGCCGAGCCAAAAATGGCCCACCGTGACCGAGCTGGAAAAGGGAGGCGCGCAACAAACCAGGTTCCCGGAAGCATCACATCGGCCCGAATAGACCACAACTATCATGATAATCGATGTAAATAGTCATAATAGTCATAGTCTTCTCGATTCTTGATTGTTTTCAATGGTTTTTCGGCCGGTAGACTTCGTGACACTAAACATCCTGACGGACATCACAAAAACTTGTGGCTGGACTTTCATCAAGCAAGATGAGGTAGGAAGAGCCAGTGTTCAAGAAGGTCTGGGATGGCCAAATGGAAGCCAACTGGTCAAACCATGTCAAAGGCATTCAGAAACATTCAAACCATCCGAGTATGAAGTTTCTTCACTGTTCCCATCCCGGTATAAATGAAGATATCGCAGGCCTCCTTGTGCACTAACATTTAACAATAATTCAACGCTCCACCGGCCCTGGTGATTTCCACAAGTTCGTGTCACTCCAAGTCAGCTGCATGCCCTTTTGAGCTCCTTCGACTGAAAATCACATCTGAGAAAGGCAGCCTCAAAAGGCCACCTCCCCCGGCTTGTTGGTGAAACGGGCCTTGATGGTGCCGCATTTCGGGCCGCCAAACACAGGATCTCTATACTTATGGACATCCTTTCCAGGATATGCAAAGCATCAAGCCTCTCTCCATCCCCTTGATCAAGGGACTTTTGCAAGATCTTGCAAGTTCCAGGCTGATGATGAAGCACTATTGAAGTGGCTTCAGAAAGAGAGTGTGAAACTTTCGGCTTTCAAGAATTGACGTTGGTCTGCAAACAGGCCAACAAAGAAGTGTCCAAAGTGTGTACTCAGTGTACTCCATTAATTTGAGAATATTCTAGGCAATCTTAGGCAGTCTATCCTGCATCACCTGAAATTTGAGATAATTAGATGACTATGAACACATTTGAGCAGGTGTTCCACACTGGAACATCATGTGCAGCGACCAAGATGATGCGGAGCTCGCAGCAGTTGGCTGCTTTATTAGTCTGCCAGAAATAACCTGGCCAGAAAAGAGCCAGGGGCAAGAATCAGTACCGACACAGGCGACAAGTACATAGCTTTGGAGTTAAACCAAATGAACAGAAAAACAAACAGATCTTATACTGTTCAGTCCTTTTGGATGCGGTATGAAACAAGCATCAAAACAACCTTTCCACACCTTGGGAATTAGCGCACACCGGCCACGGATGGCACGGATGGAATGGAACCCATCGAGGCTTCCGATGCGTTTTCGGAGTTGACTCTGCTGCGCACGTTGAAGGCATCCTCCTGCAGCTTTGGACCAAAGGTGTTGGAAACCAATATTCAATATTCACATATACTATACTTACAAAAACTTATAGATTTCTATTGCAGTAGTTCTGGCATCCACTGACATTGTGATAAATATAGGAAGTTCAGGGTGGACGAGTCCTTGGATTCGATCGGGACGAGAAAAAAACACTATTAAGGTTCCCCTTCATGATCTATAGGGCAAGATGTGCCATCAAACAGTGGTAAAACTTGCTTATTCCGTTTCAACTTGGTTTAAAGGAAAACGGCAACAAAATTAAAATCTGAGAAATCCAAGCTCTGATGGATCAAAGTGAACCGTTGATCATGTCTCCTTGCCAACTCCACGTTTCGACAGCTTGGATATCCACTTCAACGCCTTTGTGACCTCAAGAACCCACTGGAATAAACGGACCAACAAAAATTATTTTGAAACAAACAAGAGATTGGCACGCTTCAAATCAAATCAATCCTGTAGTAAATAATGAATGATCAACATGAAAAACAAGGAACGCTGTACTACTTGCCAATGCCACAAATGCCACACATTTGAACTAACCTGCTTTGAAGGGACAACAACAGGCTCCTCAAAATGACCAAAACTTCAAAAACAACCCTTGCTTGCGGTTTGACAGCATGTGGCAACATATGTCGCCCGATGTCGAAGGAAACAATGGCCCAAACAAAGAGGTCCCATGCAAAAATGTAAATCATGTCACCAATGCCAAACTGCACGCATTTTTGAAAAATATATTCGGTTTCAGCAGCACAAGGCATCTCTGATAGTGTAATGAATGAAGTTGGTTTTTCACGCTAGTTGACCCGCCAAAGCCATTCATTCAACCATTGCATCGTGACATCAGGCAGGAAACCTTGTTGTCCAGCTGCCGAAACTCTGCTTGCATGGCGACCTGCACAGTTCAACAACACTTTTCATGTTGGTGGTTTGACCTAATTCTACATATGCACGTATCATGAATCAATATATATATATATAAATATAATATCATTTCGGTCGCAATGAGGTAGGTGCGTCATGACCACATTACTTCATGTGTATTTAACATATCACTTGACCACCAAGGGCAAATACTCATATTGAGCTCAGCGATGGGAACAAAAACCAGGTGTTCACCCATGAAGGGACTGTTCACAACAAAACTCATGGATGGAACATGTTCCTGCTACCGGGGCACTTTTACGTGATGATTCTGTTGTCACTATATACGACCACATCCATGGCTCGGCAGGGTTCAAAACAGTTGATTGATCACCAATCGTTTTTTGGCGTTCGAATTTCCCAAACAGACCAATGTTTTAGAACTATTATTGTAATGTTGATTGCATATGTCTTTTGTCTGTACTGCCTGATTGCTCCCCCATGCCCTGTCGCACCTGATCGATGGCACGCGCCGGCCCTTTGCATCGCATGATTCCATCAATAAACTCTTCCAGCGTGACCTGCAAGTTGCTTGTGAATGACCTTGAAAGCACTCTTGAATTATCGAACGCACCAAAATGTAACCACACCATCCCTCACCGGATGCATTGCATACAACTCGCATACAATCCGCCTTTCCAATTTTCAATCCGAAAACCCATGTTTGGATACCTAACAATTGCAAACTCTGCATTGGCCCGCAAATCCCACCGCAATTTGTTGTTGTTGTTGTTGTAGTTGTTGTTGTTCTTGTTGTAATTTTGTTATTGTGTTGAATTTGTTCACGCACTGTTATGGAAAAATTTACATGTACGCTAGACACCATCTTGAACCGGTGCAACATGCAAGAGCCGGCAAACTTCATGAGACACACCAAACATGCAAATATGCATTTAACAAAATTTAACGCTAAAAACGAAAAAAAAAACAGGCAGTCACCCTGCCTCGCCATCCCCGTTGTCTATCAAGTGAAACAATGTTTGGCCTCAGTCAACGTGCGCAAGGTGGCTTCACTAGACAACACCTTTTGGTTTCTACAAATTTCATGGTAGCAACTCGGGCTGTTGGCAACATCCTATCTCGAAATGAGTACATAAATATTTTTGCCTTATTTCTGGTGACACTCTCTTATACATGTCATGTTGCCAGCACAATGTGAGCAAAATTCGCTGTACAACCGCACTCGGTGCTTGTGACCGTGCTTTGGGTGCAGAATGTTTGTTGCCGTTGCCTGTCAAGTCAATGACGACGGCTGGCTCATTGGATTCTCCGGAGATCCATGCTGACGGAAGGGTACCCTTGTCGGGTGGGACTACTGGGGTGTAGTGTTGTTTTTCAAAGGAGGTCCTTCGTTCTTTGCACAGTATGGTTGTCCTTTGCTATACTTTTTGGCGAACGCCACTCTTTTCCAATGATCAATGGATAATTGTTTCCAAACGGTGGTAATCATGCCAGCAAGTTCGGCCATGGCCTGGAATGAGAGGGCGCAAGCCCAAGGCGAGGGTGGGATTGGTTAATGATCCAGTCCTCGAAAGAATTAGCGGCAGGCGCAGGCCTGTCGTTTCGCTCGTTTGCAATTTCGTCTGAATCTGGGGCAAAGTTGGCTGAGAATCGCTCTTGATGCCTTTGCTGTGAAGGACGGCTTCTGTTCGGAGATTTGCGCCTTTTTTTTGATGCTTCATCCTGATTGAGCTTGATGTGCTTTTCAAGGAAATGCGTGGCGAAAGCTGCTGCCCCGTAGGCGCAGCTGCCGTTTCCTCCAGAGAGCCTCTTACCATCGGCATGCAACCTTGCACTTGGTTGGCTCATGATGTATAGTGATGGACTGGGGTAATTTTCGTTGGCCCTCAGGGATTATGGCCACGGGTGGTTTGGGTTGGCGTGACTTTGTTTTGTGTTGATGGCTTGGAAGCAAGCCATCTATCCATGAGCCTTTCCTGCTTGCTGTTTTGAACCAATTGTCCCAAGCTTGGTCTTCATCGGGAGTGCTGGTGTCCTTGATGAAACATTCTTTGCTTCGAGCTTGGGTACATTATTCTACAATCTGTGCCAGAATGCAGCTTTTCTGCCAGATTCTTCTGCGGCTTCTGCCCTGGGCGATGTATCGACACTATTCCACCTCCACCCTCACCCTGACCGCCGCATTCTTTAGGCTGCCACCCTTTTTGGAGTAGTTCGCAATTTCACAAAGGGTGGCTGGCTAAGGCCTTTGTTGTTGTGGCGCTACGGTTGTGGTTGTACAAACATGGGCCATTTTCGGCTGAGTTCTGCACACCATTGAACCCATCTAGCCTATGGTGAGGCATGGGATTGGAGGTGACGTAATGGCTGGGGAGCCCAACAAACTCACATGACGAAATTAGTCTAGCGTAGGTCCAGACATATCACCCGCGTGAATCCAACAGAGACAAAAAACTACTTGATCGGAGTTACTATGCCGCGAGGCTTTGCCCCAACAACACGCAAAACACGAGGCAAAGAACATTCTAGGGTGCAGCAAGTGTTGTGAGGCTTTTGCCATGTCTTCAGATGTCTTCAGCGTAGACCTGCAAGCACCATCCAGGCGGCGGAACTTAATCTTGGTTGCTATACGAAAGCACACCCACTGTAGACTGAAAATCTGGGTGGCTCAAGCCAACAACTTTCCTATATGGGTCCTGCAGCAAAAACAGACGACAGATGGCACCAAATGCTGCCAAATACTATCAAATGCACTCTTCAAAAGACTGTCGCAAGCATCATCCATAATTCGTTTGTCTCTTTCTGCAGTCTTGGTCGTGCGAGGGCGGCTTCCGCTTCCAGACCTGCCTGCAGAAGACACTGTTCTTTGCAATCGTTGCAAGGCCCAAATACATTGGAGAGCTTGATGACAAAACCAATATGAAGGGCTGTAAACATAAAACTCGAGTTGGCACGGAAGGGACATCGCGGCCATAAAACTGATTACACAAACAATAACTTCGCAACAGGTGCGCGCACTTGCAAGACCGGGTTGTCGAGCTTAAACCAGAATGTTTTGAGCCAAAAAAGCAATCAGCCATCATCAGTAGAAATCTTCAATATCATAGATTTTGACAGAATATTCCCGGGATAATCGGCCACCAACCTTACCCACTAACCAACCGTTGCCTTCTAGTGATGTGTGGAACCATATTGACCCAAGATTGGTCCATTATTCAGATGTTTTGTCCTCATGGTGTGGTGCCATGTGGTACATTTATGTACATTTCATGTCAGCTCTATTTCTCCCTTCTCTCCCCAGTCGTTGAATGTGAATCCTGAGCCCCCAAATAGAACGTAAACCTCACACCTTCCCGTTGGGAGACAAGGCGCCTTCTCTCACATCCAAATCCATGGTTTGAAAATATGCTTCCACACGTGGAATGGCCAAGATGGCTTTCAGTCTCTCCTATCCGAAATCGCTGGTGGAACTGGTATCTACAGTAATATAAACATATTAAATTATATATATATATTATATATATATGTTACATAGAAATAAAATACGGTAAATATTGTGTGTATATATATATATATGTGGTGGTGGTACATTTGATAAAAACATGTGAGCTCATGTGTGTTCATGATAGGGTGGTGTTGAACAATATTTGGAATGCAGTTGCAGTTTAGAAACAAATGTGTTTGCTATGCTTGGATGAATTGGTATTTTGGAAGTCTGTATGTGGTTTACATTCTGACTTCATTCATGAATTCAGACAGCAGGCACTTAACAAAAAGCCCATTTACCCAGAGTTTGTCTGGTTAAAATCAGGGTTTTGCCGGACAAATTGTTGAGAATTCTTGACCCACAATGTGTCAAACGAACTTTTGTCTTGGAAAAATGAAGTTTAGATGTATTGCAAAGAAATCATTTTGGCTGTTCCTTTTATGAGCCATTTTCACAGACCGGCTAGAAAAGTAAACTAGGAATCATTCAAGGGCAATATGAAAATAAATTCGCCCTTGTTTTCCTGATAAAATGCAATGCCATCTTATGTCAAGCTGCTCCAAAACATGGATTTTCAGGATGGAGGGGTGCGAGGTTCATAAAATTGCACCTGGAATCTGCATGTTATAGAGGTCTAAGCTTCTAAAATTTAGTATTACTTTATATCACCGGTACCATTTGAATCATGTCTGAGGCTGTACTTGATTGTGCTTGGTGCAAAATTTACTTGTCAGTGTGATTTGAATTTCACTATTCACTATTGTTTTCAGTGAGTCCCATTTTCAAGGCTGGAGGGATCTCTGAACTTGCGAATATGCTTCATTTTGGCCACCTACGGAGACCATGCCATACCTGGTCAGTATCACTACGTGACAAGCATCTACAGTATCTGTGTCTATCTCTTGTACACACTTTGAGCAACAAATGTTCATTCTGCATATGCCTAGAGCTACTTACGTGTTTTCGTGCATACAGATTTCTTTTAGTGAACAATAACAACTACAATATATGGAGAAAATACCTCTGCGTCTGAGAATGATTCGATAGGATTCCGTACAATACAAGTACAGTAGTCTGCACGTAACCCCTGTAATAGCTTGGATGCAGGTCGAAACCATTTCTCCATGTTGCGTTTCTCCGTTTTTCCTACCATCCTGGCATCCTACTGCGCATGATCTAACCGACTCCTGCATCTATTGGCTTGAAACAAAACCACCTACAAGTTCTAGAATGCTCCTTTGGACCAGTTCCATACACCGTGATATATACATCTACAACAACTACCACATTGAAGCGGCTTGACATTGAAGCGGCTTGGAAAAAGTCCTCTGTTATGAGCCCATCGTGTTGCGCGTCAATGGAGTGAAATATGCCCTGCTCAGGAACAAGGAAGTGGGGAAACCTTGGGAGGCCTAATGGGCCCCAGGGTTGCAATCGTGGAATCTATGAGTGCAAGGGCTTTCCAATGTTTCTAACAGTCAGCCGTAAAGAACCATGAACTGTGGGAGGAATCATGATTGCATAAGTACATACTGCGTAGCAAGGTTGGAATCGAACCCATTGACCAAAAATTTCTCAGGCATAGAATTCTCCTTACCTGACACACTGTACCCACAGGCCTCTAGCTTCCGAACAAACTGCTCCTTCATCCGCAAACGGTCCATCACCAGTTGCTCTGCATCATTCTGGGCCGCCTCCAGCGTGTCTTTCCTTGGGAAAAAACATCAGGTTGATGTTGCTGGACCCTGGTTCAAGAAAGTGGGACAAAAAAAAGAACACACCCACTGCAAGGATTCGGTCGCAATGAAAAAACACATGAGTGTATCCCTTGCTTCAAAAGCATCCGGCCAAAGTCAAATAATTTAATTAAAACATATTACAACAAAAACACCAGGATGATTTTGATTGAGTACCTCAAATCCCCATCAGCCAAGTCACAAAAACACTGCCCCAATCACACGTATGATCGCGAACACAATAACAGTGATATAGCACCTCGAGAAGCATTCGGCCATAGACTGCTGGCTGATAAAGTATGATACAGGTATGGGAGAGTCCAAGGCACGAATGAAGTGTCCCAAGCGAATGGCAAGCGTTAAGAGACTCGATGGCAGTCAAGGCCCGAATGGCAGGGTAATTGTACATATCAGTGTCTTCAACATATACATGTTCCCGTGTTCGAGTTAGCGGCCCCACCCCCATGGTATGGTCCCCACGTAGTAGTAGTTCTACTGGTAGTGGTGGTAGTAGTAGTAGTAGTAGTAGTAGTAGTAGTGGTTGGCTAGTAGTAGTTCAAAAGAAGGCGGCAGGAAACTCCCGGCCGCATTCTACCAAAAGCCTCTTGACAATCAAGAGATGTCAAGAAACTCTGTTCCTGAATACACATCCTGCACTAAGGATGCAGCTCCTTCGGCTCCTAAAAAACCCGGCCCATGCACTATTGCCTCATGCTTGTTTTCCTGAATCCAAGACTGAACTTGCTTATGTTGCACCCAGCTACTGGCCCAAGTTCTCCAAAAGACGCTGAAGACACTGACCGGTCTCAGGCCCTTTACGTGCACCCGTTGACCGGATTCGATTTTATGCGGATTGATTAAATTCACTTGTCTAGCTTGAGACATCTCACCGGGCACTGCTCCAGCAATTCCCCAGCGACCGAAGACTTAACTGGTACCACCTACTTCTACTATTACTACTACTTCTACTTGGACTTCTGCTACGATTGTTGTTACTACTATATAGTACTATTAGAAGTGCTAGTATTAATACTAATAGAACTTCCACCAGCAGCACCCCCACCCCCACCAACACGACGGGGAGTACCATGGGTTGGGGGGGCCACCCAACATTGTGCCATACGTGTGTAGCCGAAACCCCGGACGGATTCCCACACGGCAAGGAACTGGCTAAGCCCTGGCCAATGCTACCTTACACGGACCACACTTTCTCTAATGTTGTGAAGAAAATCAGCTTACGCTCCGCTTGCGTCACCTACATTTTTCTGCACAATATTCTTGCCACGCTCCCAGTCCCAGTCATCGCTTTTGTAACTTCGTACGCAGCACCACCTTTCCGATTTTGCTTATGCAACCTTACGCAACTCGAGGTTTTGCTTGACTCAAACCCTTCATATTATGACAAACTCGAAAGCTAAAGGTTGGAGGGTTTCTTAACCTGGCCCTCTTGTTGTCCCTGTTCTATTTTGAAGCAGTTGGACAAAGTTGAGCTCGTGACAACATAACTTACAATAGCAGCGCTGTAACATAGTGAGACTTCTCCAATCCAAAAGTTTTAAGCCCCTAAATCTCAAACGATACTGACGCCGCCAAGTCACACAAAAAAAATGACATAAAGATCACTAACCTTCTCCAACACTGGCCGTGTCAATGATGGCCAGGACCCTGCGAAGGTAATCCTGGAGAAATCAATCGATAAAAACATGAATAAAACGGTAGAGGTTCAAACTTTTCCTCAACTTTCCTGGGGCATTTTTGTTTGATGCTTTACATACCAGTAGTACCGCACAAGGCGGTGGCGGAAGTTTCAAGAATGGGAAATGTATAGGAGAGATTGATTGCTGTGAGTGACGGATGTCAGAGCAAAAACATTGACCAACTGACTAACTAGCTAACTGACTAATTGACTGATTGACTGTCTGATTAGCTGAGTAATTGACTAAGTGATGAACTGACCTATTGACTGACTGACTGACTGACTGACTGACTAATTGATTGACTGGTTGATTAACTGACGAACTGACTGATTGACTTACTGACTGGCTGACTGCCGGACTAACTGACTAATTGATTATCTGACCAATTGACTAACTAACTAACTAACTAATTAATTAATTAATTAATTAATTAACTAGCTAACTGACTAACTGACGAACTGACTGATTGACTAACTGATGAACTGACTAATTGACTAACTAGCTAACTGACTAACTGATTGATTGATAGATTGATTAACTGACGAGCTGACTAATTGACTTACTGACTGACTGACTAACTGACTAACTGCTAATTGACTGCTTGACTAACTGACTATCCACCTAACTAACTAACTAGATAACTAACTAGATAACTAACTAACTAACTAACAAACTAACTAACTAACTAACTAGCTAACTGACCAAATGACTCACTGACTGACTGACTAACTGACGAACTAACTAGCTAACCGACTAACTGACTAACTGACTAACTGACTGACTGACTGACTGATTGATTGATTGATTGGTTGATTGATTGATTGATTAACTGAGTAATTGACTATAATTGACTGACTAGCTAACTAACTGACTAACTAGCTAACTGACTAAGTGACGAACTGACTGATTGACTAACTGACTAACTTACTACCTGACTAATTTTTCGACATCAGCACATCCAAAAACTGTCCGCTGCTGACGTGTTTTGTACATTTTGACTTGATAATGTGCTTCTCGCCACAGCGTGGTGCAATTTTTCGGCAGCAAAACTTCAAAAAATGCTCCGAGAACGACAGTTTTTCAACATTTTCACTTTCAAATGTGTGTTTCGCCACAGCGGCGTGCAATTTTCCGACATCAAAACTGCAAAAAGTGCTCCCAGACTTTCAGTTTTTTAACATTTTGACTTCCAAATGTGTGTTTCGCCACAGCGGCGTGCAATTTTTCGACATCAGAACTTCAAAAAGTGTTCCGATACCGTCAGTTTTTCAACATGTTGACTTCTGAATGTGCTTCTCGCCACAGCGGCGTGCAATTTTTCGACATCTCAACTTCATAAAGTGCTCCGAAACTGCGGTGCTAAGTACATTTTCACTTCAAAACGCGCTTTTCGCCACAGCGGCGTGCAATTTTTCATGTCTCCTCTCAGCACCTACCTCCGCACCCGCCGCTTTAACAGGCCTACTTTTCGACTGACCCGACACACAAATCATTGAAAAAACACAGCATTTCGCGACGTCTCTAACATTTGGCGCGGATGTGTCTTCTTTCTTCTAACTTTTGTGCTAGTGCATCTTCTTCCTTCCGACTTGACTGCCTGTCTCATCTGCTTTTCAACTCTCCATATTGTCGGAAGTTTGCTATTTAAACTTCCTTCGATTATTCTCATGTACTTACCGGTTTTGACAATTTTTCCAAATTCCAAGTGAAATACTTCGAGAACATTCAGTGTTACAACTCTTCACCGAAAATGTATTTTGCAATTTCTGACAGTTTTCTTTCAGTTGGTCAGGCTTTAGTGGAAATCTTTGCCAAGAAACTCAAAGAGAGTATAGGAAGCTCTATACCTGTATCCGTTCAACGTGATTGACAAACGAAAATGCAAAGCAAATCAAACATTCCAACTTTAACACGCCTTTCATGCGGCTGGGAAACCCGCCAACTATTTCCAGTTGTCTACCAGTCTAACAGTCAATTTCCATCACGGCTTTCCATCTCTTGAATCGTAACACAAGTCTCAGTATCATCATCCTTTGGCTTTCCCAAGCAACGTGACCAATGAGGATCGCTTCAAAACTGCAATTGTCGCATCCATATACAATATCAAACAATATCTATCTAAAAACATTCATCCTGCACAAGGCACCAGTAGACAATCATCCTCTATTCGCACTTTTTCCCTGCCATTGGTTTTGGCCAGGTCACGCAGTGCCATATCGTTCCCAAATCCATGTTCGATCTGTCAAGTCCATGGTTTCGTCAACGATAAAGGTCTTGGTCGAGCGGCGAACATGTCTAAATTGAAGCGCTGGCGGCTGGCAGCCTAGACAACTATGTATGAACAAAAATAGCACAAATCGAAATGGATATGTAATGTATTTAATTATGACCAGTCAACCTACTCCCGCCCTAACGTTGCCGAAGAAACAGGGACTTCAAGAAGCTTTACGAAGGGAAAACCGAGGGTTTACAAAAATTATCTTATTCCAGTAGCTAGGCCTAGTACTTTCTGACCTGGAAACGTTGGTGGGGTTGATTGACTGGTCATACATGAAACGAGATGGAATGTATACTTCTCACAAACACCATATCATCCTTCACCAATCCTTGAAGCCTTCGTTATTCACACTACAGTTCGCAGATTTTGCATGTGAATAGATCATAATACATCCATCTCTGTTCCTTTTGAGGCACTTGTAGCAAATTCCCCAACAGAAGCGCCCCCATAGTCATCATGATGCCCAACAGCACCTTGGTACGATTGTTGCAGAATCTCATGCATATGCTGCATAGGTGCCAGGGGCAAGGACATATCACACATATCATATTAGATTGATGTAGCAAATAAAAAATATATATATATATACCATTCCAAATTTGACTTCTAGAATCAAGGGCATGAGAGGCAAGCAACGGATTTTTTGATTTCTTTTTTTCTCATGATGCATTTCCATCGTATTTACATTGCGCAGTGCCGCCCCCCTCAGCTACCCACACCCACACACGCACCAGCTCTACTGGGTCCACTTCAATCTTGTCCTCTATCGAATCGATTTTAGTAATCCATCTGAAACAAATTGGCATGCACAGCACACATTGAAAACTCGTGGGTGATAGTAGTGTTGCTACTCATGTTGTTTTGGCACTTGTACTGTATAGTTTGCCAGATGTGGGGAGGGGTGCTGTCTATGATGCATGCTGCCAGTGGTGACTATGCACATTCAGCTCGACGGCGATATAGGCCGCCGCCGCGGCCGACGATTCTTGACCGAACAATGATAAACATGAAAGATGCCGACGATAAACATTTAATAAAATGACGAAACACATTAAATATTATTTATTGGTGATATATAATATGTAAAATAAGCATAAAACATGAGAGTCAGAACATTACATAATGATGATAATGATGATGACGACGATGCGGCCTTATGCTAAATGTCGACGACAACAATTTCAGTGGAGGTTTATTCGAGGTAATGTTGATGAGTTTCACGTTGAAACTCATGTAGCCTGTGACAAGCGCTAGAAGTCATCCAAAAACAGCATTTGGAGATGCAGTTGACATCATTCCTTTCAATGTGACCACGTATGCAGTATGATCATCACCCCAACACTCTGGGGGTTGAACTCCCCCCCCTTGAAATCATTTTTGAAATGATTTTGGGGTGGTCAGGTATGCCCACCCCTTGAAATCATTTTTCCAACATGGACTTCCCATACCCTGAAATCATTTCAGAAATCACTGACCCCCACCCTGAAATCATTTCAGCAGGAGTTCTGGGACCTCAAAATCATTTCTAAAAAATGACTTTGTATGTCATGCACTACTTCCCAAAAAGAGCGCAAGGACTTTGAAATCATTTCAAAAAAATGGACATGATTTCAGGGGGGCTGGTACTCCTAAGTTGTTCTTAGTAAAGACCATTCAAAATCATTTCACCCAATTGCTGAAATGATTTTGGGGTGGGGTTCAGTCTATTGAAATTATGATGTTGTCAAATTAGGTGCACCCCCCCCCTCTGGTGATGGCTGAGTCAAACAATTGACCTGCTGAGATAGTTGCCAATGAATGTAGAATGAATTCTCTGGTGGCGGAGTAGTAAGGCCCCCCTTAAAATCAAAACATACCAAAACGACCAAATCCATCCAATCCACAAAAATGATTTTGGAGACTCTAGTACTAGTGCAGGGCCTTCAAACTCATATCCTCAATGAAATGATTTTGTCAGGGTAGCAGTCTGCCTGTGAAATGATCTTGGAAGCTCTGAACTTATCCTTGTGAAATGATTTTGGGGTGTTAGTTGTTATTGATTTTGAAGGGTTGGAAGTTACCAAATGAAACATGCAACCAAAATGATGTTGGAAGATCAGAACTCTATATGACGGTTCGTCAAAAGTCTTGTTCCCACTTTTGGCTCTAAATCGGAATTCCATGCGTGACGCCTTTTGTTTTACTTGTAAAAAAAGTTATACTGAAGATACAAGTAAAATGCAGTAAATCAATTAGTTTTGAAAAAAAGTGGTTCGTTTCCTGCAAAAAGAGCTAGCGCCCAAATTTGTTTGATCATCCGGTTGTTTGTACAAAAGATTTAAGAGGAGACTCGGAAAGCAGCAAGAATGAGTGCCATTGCGATTTCTTTACAGTGCCATGGTATAAGCTAATGTTGCCGCGCTGTGGCACGCCAAGCCCCCTTTGACCCAGTAGAAAGCTTGCCCTGCAAAAATGCAGACTATGGATGGCCACTATGGGGCAGGTGCAGAAACAGGCCTCATATTGAATTTTTGCTAGCGGAAAGCTAGCGGAAAGCTAGCGCCAAAAAACGAGTACCAAAACGCAGAAAAGCAGAAAAGAAACAGTAGTAGTAGTAGTAGTAGTAGTCGTAGTAGTCGTAGTAGTCGTAGTAGTCGTAGTAGTCGTAGTAGTCGTAGTAGTCGTAGTAGTCGTAGTAGTCGTAGTAGAAGTAGAAGTAGAAGTAGAAGTAGAAGTAGAAGTAGAAGTAGAAGTAGTAGTAGTAGTAGTAGTAGTACTAGTACTAGTACTAGTACTAGTACTAGTACTAGTACTAGTAGTAGTNTAGTAGTTGTAGCAGTAGTAGTAGTAGCAGTAATAATAGTAATAGTAGTAGTAGTACTAGTAGTAGTAGTCGTAGTAGAAGAAGTAAAGTAGAAAGGTAGTAGTAGTAAAGCAGTGGGAGTTGCAGTAGTAGTAGTAGTAGTAGTAGTCGTAGTCGAATTCGTAGTCGTAGTCGTCGTAGTCGTAGTAGTAGTAGTCGTCATCGTCGTCGTCGTCGTAGTCGAAGTCGTAGTCGTCGTAGTAGTAGTAGTAGTAGTAGTAGTAGTCGTCGTCGTCGTCGTCGTCGTCGTCGAAGTCGTAGTAGTAGTAGTAGTAGTAGTAGTAGTGGTAGTAGTAGTAGTAGTAGTAGTACTAGTAGTAGTAGTAGTACTAGTAGTAGTAGTAGTAGTACTAGTAGTACTAGTAGTACTAGTAGTACTAGTAGTACTAGTAGTACTAGTAGTACTAGAAGTACTAGTAGTACTAGTAGTAGTACTCTTTGACAAAAACACTAGCGCCAAACCTAGCGGTTTTGCTAGCGCTACCTATGGGAGTTGCAGAATTTAGCTGCGTGACGCCACTAAAACACAAGGAAAACACACATCCACACAATGATTTGAAGGCAGCTAAGACAAGAAAAGTGAACCACTACTTTTGAAGACTCGTCATATATGTGCATAGGCCAAAAAAAAGAATTCCAGAAATGATTTCGAGAAATTATTTTTGGATACCTACTCCCCCTCAAAAATCATTTCCCAAGGTAGGGGTGATGTATGATCCACAACAATCACGCGGAACAAGGCGCCATTGCCCAGCAAAGTGATGGCAAAAAGCACTGACATGCTTTGATTAGCAGCCGTAGGCCCCGAAAGAATCGCAAACTGCGCACCATGCGCACTGCACGAAGGGACTTCAAAACTCGCATCCTGAGGTCGGATCCGGAAAACATGTTTTATCAAGTTTTGATGACAATAACTTAAGAACAAGGCCTCATCGAAGATATCTTCAAAGAGTGGAAAGCTACAGCTACTGGGAGGGGATTGCATAGCATCCGTCGGTTTGTCCAGGTTGTTTAGGGAGACACCCTTTATGCAACCAAGCGTCATTCGCAATAGAACAATACCTCCAGAGGCTGCTGGGGCTGGGCGAAATTGAACTTAAACCATAGATTCATCAAGACTTCCTCTCCCCAAAAAAAGAGGCTGGAAATCTCCAAAATGAAACACATTTTTATCAAATTGAGATTGGGTAGCATTGGTAGAGCAAATGTTGTCAAGTTACCAGCAGAAGCTTCCGGGGGTGTGATCTAAAAGCACTAAAAGTCGCCTTTCCTACAAAGACTTTCCAAAATCTGGACTGGACCTTTCCCCTGCAGTGGTGGCAAACGTTACTGCCACACAGGGACTGCGAGAGGCCGGCGAAGATTCTTCCAGTGTGAAAAAGAGGACGACTTCCTGTTGCAAATCGCAAGCCGCAAGCGATCGACTTGGGGTGTGGGCATGGACTGCAACATCTTCTTAAGTTTCAAAATCAAAACCTGTATTCATGGGTTGATCGCCAAGGCGAACAAAAACAGAGTTGCCAGATTCGGCAGGTAAACATTGCTGACATCACTTCATCGTATCTTAGATCTGTATGCACTTAGGGTGACCATCACAGGAACAAGACTTCATTCCTACTCTTCTGAGGTCTGTTTTTTTTGAACATCGTGAAAATGGTGTATTGCTGCTTTCTGGAGACTTGTGGACTGAATGAAAAGTAAGAAGCTACGCCGCTACGCTTCAATACGCAATGTGCCCTTCTCAGTCTTCAATCGCTCGGACCCGCCGGCCCTTGCCCCCCACGGGTGCGATCTAGATTAGAGGTCAAATGAACGTACCTTGATAGTCATTGATTTAGATTGGATATCATTATTATTTACATACCAAACGTATAAAAGATTATGAAAGTAATTATACAAAATAATCAAATCACCGACCAAAACGGACATGAGAGATCATGAGAGTGTCACAAAGAAGTTGAAATGCAGGATCTGCTCTCATATTACTGGATCTTCCTCTCAAAACTCTCCCGTATCAGCTGTCAAGTGTCAACCAATCCAATCAAAACCAGGACAGTGTCGAACCAATTGGTGATATCCAGAAGGAAGTCCCGTTTGTCGATTACCTTGACCAAGTGGCTTTCGGATGGCTAACGGAGCTGATTGAGTTGACATATGCTATGTTAAGATCTGGTGCTTTCATGTCTCTTCGAAGATGACATCCACTTAATGACACCATCAGAGCTTGCACCCACATGCAAGAACGCTGACTTTTCCACAGAATGTTCAATTGCAACTCACATAAAGGGGAAACAACACAAAACCCATCTAGAAGTTCGGGTTCTCTTCTCAAGCGTGCTTGACTGCCCATATCCTGGGCAATCTTCACAGGCGTGGCATGTCAGGAAGTTGAAGAACTTGACATGCCATTTCATCTAGGTAGCATCAAGGGACTTCTGACGCATCGAGGATGGCAAAGCTATGGGTTCAAACGACTGAATACATGATGTCTCCACGTTTGTTGCTTGGAGTCACAGATGTCTTGATCTTCGCACAAGCGGAGATCTTATTTTTCATAATCTCTCATAATCTCCTAAAGTGATCTCAAGTTACATTAAAGGATATGATATGTATCTAATCGTTCAATGATACTTTTCCAATAATATTGAAGAGTATATAACATAAACAGCGTAATGCGTCCAAACAGAAAGGGGTTGTGAGAGGTCCCGAACTTTGCCAGTGACACCCCCTATCTGCCGAGGCACCACACGAAGAAGCCATTCCAGAAGAAAAATGAAGGCAAAAATGGCGTCCACAATGCGACAGTAGGATCTGGAACCCATGCGAGCGGATTGCGAAAAGGACCATCCATGACTTTCCCGCTGTGGGGCTACAGCAACAGATCTTTGCAAGACAGAGGGAAATCAAATCCAACAGTTTCCAAATGTTTCCAACCAAATATCCCTGCAAGGCAATATCTCTACAATGTGCAGAGATGGGGTCTCCCCTTCCAATCATTCCTACCAAGCCATAGCGACCATGCTACCCAGGCAATGCAGTTTCAATGGATTCAAGAAATCATAACCCTATCACTACCCTATCTTCCCAACGTTTCTATTCAATTCGAATTTGCAGGAATCAACCCAGGCATTTTGCATACACGGTCATTACGATGTCAGTACGTATGGATATTCTTGGCATCATGAGTTGTGGCCTAGTGATGTCATCGCTGGTGCAACTGAGCAACAAAGCAACCACAAACTCGGTGCGCTGTGCCTCCTGCCATGGAGTATTTCAAAAAGACCATGCCGGACCATGCTATTATGGTTTGTGAATGTTGCGCAGCACCTTATAGACTGTCTTGAGTATGCATATGCAAAGATGTGAAAAGAATGAAGCAACGTTGGGCTACAACATGCCAAAAATGCATCAAGCACCAGTTGCTGTGCACTGCGCGGTGCGCATTGCGGAAAACTAAGCAAGCAAGAGGCAAGCCGCTCAAGTTGTGTACATTGCCATCTCTGCCACAAACGTTGCCAAAGCACTCCCCCGCATCGTGCTACTTATAGTAAAAGAACCAAGTATGGGTTCGAGGGGCGCAGGTATGCTTCACATGATTTCCGCCTACATTGACCAGCATGACGGGATCTTCACAGCTGGCTCTGGTCATAAAACATTTAGTTTGGTCCAAGTTGTTCAAATGCAAACCTGCCGTCCTCGCCATAGCCCACTAAAGTCCCGCTCTGGCGGCCCTCCAATTCAAACTCGGCCAGCATCAGCACACCTCAGGAGATGCAAGTGTGGGGATCCAAGATGCTACCTTAAAAACATCCATTAGTTGGGGAAACATGAGGAAACTTGAATGCATCCCAACCTGGATCAAGCCCAGTGGAGAACTTATCTCTTATCTCGTTCTATTTGTGACCTAAAGTCACGCCTTGCCATGCTTTGCAAATTGAAGGACGAACCAATTTGAGTGTCACAGGAATCTGGTGGTGCAAGCATTGTCAGGGATGCAATCATGACCCAAACTGTATGGCTCCATCAGCTACCAATTAGCGTATTCGAGACACTGGCCAAATCGGCTGGATTCTCAGCTGCACCAAAACCAGAGATGTGATGTAACTCGTCTTTTCAGCTTGCAGGCGTTTTATGCACAACTAATGAACGCGGTAAACTCTTCTGCATGATTGCTGTGTATCACTGTAGCTTAGCCAGGTGCGCTCTTGATGAACAAATTATCAAAATCAATGACATGTTCAGTTACACATCAACTCACATGTGCTCAGGACCTACAGGTCCTTCATCATCCTTTCCGTTCCACACATCTCACCCCTGACATCCCATCAAGGCTCCATTGAGTAAGACCAGGAGTCCCGCAATGTAGTCAATATTACTTCTCACCCTTCTCCTGAGTTCCTGAGACAAAAAACACAGGGGTTTGCTGAAGGTTCCATTTTTGTTCGGGTCTCTAGGTTTTTCACACAGAAAGGATGTTGTTGGCTGACGACTCCCGGAACATCCACCTCCAACCTAACCCCCTGTGGCACTGTGACTGCCCAGCATCATGATGATGTTTTTCCTGGACAGGGTCAGATTTGGAAGAAACATCTGAATTCGCTGGATCTCTCCCAAGTACTCCTAGCTGCTTATCTAAATTCAGTTTTCCTGTGCTGTGCTGGGTGCTAGTATGAGCTGGCGTGTTGAGTGCCTCTTCCTACTTTCTCATGAGTGATCAGGTGACATGTCCCGTCAAAAGTCTGCGGAATTAGTCACTCAACACTTACCCAAATACAACTGTACGTTGAACATGATGTGACCCTACACATAATTTTTACAGATTCTACAAAATAAACACATATAGATACAATCTAAATATATCATAATATATCTAAATAATATCTAACTTGAGGTCTGCTCTGCAAATGGTTGCCCCATGCCATCCCCTGCCCCACCACATTCAGTGCAAGCATCATCATCTTTCAGGAAGTTTTTCATCGTGAGACTGTTGGGCAATCTCGGAGTGCTGGATAGACGCTCATTTGTCGAAACAGACCTGTGACCGGGATCCTTAAAGTTGCTCGAACCGGCGCCGGGCAGACCGGAATCATTTTGGAAAACATTTTTTCAGCGGATGATATAGAAAAAAACCGTTTTGACTCTGTTCCCAGTGTACCACCTGCAAATGGCGTTTTTTGTGATGCCAAAATCAAGGCCTAACGCCATACAAAGTACACCTTGCATCACCTACCGGGTGACACTATGTGACTGCATGATTCACCTAGCCAAACGTCAGCAGGAAGATTGGACACCCCTGCGGACCTTGGTAACCCTGCAAGATAATGATGGATGACTGTTTCATCTACCAGCTTAACATGTTTCTTCCGTACAGCTAAATGAAGTGAACAACGGCCAACTGGATCCGAGCCAAGTGTGAATTCTGAAAGAAAAAATATGTACGCATATATAACATTATATAACCATCAATTAGGCTAAACGATGCTAAACGGCCGTGAAATCACAAGCCGAAACCTGCCAGGAACATGCTTTGGAACGCTGTAGGCTACATCCCCTTTTTCACCCTGTTAGTGAATCTGGTGTCTTTCAGGATTTTCGGCCAATGTACTTGGACAAGACTAGCTGACTAGCAACACCCAGGGGCAGGGAAACCATCCGGGGAGCGGTCAGCCATGTTTCGTCTTCGTTCGATTGGATGTTGAAAGCAGCCGTCAGCTGCAGCCAAGAATCCTGCAGAGACAAAATGAGCGTTGGAAAGTAGGGAACAAAATGATGCAACAGGGAGAAAGCAACTGGGGAAACTCTCAAAGATACTGCATGTGGCAAGTAGCGAAACGAAAACTAACACATAAGAGTTGCGCCTTCTCTTTTCAAGGTGTTGTAAATTCTGTGCAATCGTCAGAGCTTGCAACATTGAGCCATGCAAATTGCAGAATTGACGTTACCGTTTCATGATTTTTCATCGCCACCTACCCAAGCTTGGCTCTGTTCGTAGTTCCAAGGAAAGGAGTGTTGCGGATCTATCTGTTTTTAGGGGGAGAAGAAAATGTGCGCATAGTGACATGCAGCCTCCCATTGCCTCTTTGGATCCTGTTCGGAGCTCACAAGCTCTGACCATTGACTGTGGGGGAGTGGATCTTGAGGGGCTCAGATGGATTCGTTTTTCTCAAGACCGTCCCCTTGTTGTACAAGCAGGTATTTCATCTTGTTAAAGCGGTTGGCAAAGTGAAGCGGAGAAGCACCACGTGGAATGATGGCCTTTTAATGCATGTTCTGTCTTCATATGTCTTTTATGATGTCAAATTCTGATTTTTTTAAAGATCAATGTAGTGGGTGTTTGGATGTGTTTGGGCAGTTCATTTTGTGGTCCCACCAGAGCAGCTGATCCTCAACTTTTAATGCAAAGAATTGCAAAGATGCATATACTTTTTGTTAGCAAATGTTAGCAGAATGGATGGGGGATCTTTGGGGTAGTGGTGCACTTTGAAACACTTCAGTCAGAAACTGGAGAAAAATTGCCTGCTTCTCAGGATGTCAATCCGGGAATTTCTGGAAATGTGCCAAGATTCGGGTTTGCTATGGAACGAGCAAATCAACTGGGACTTGGTTGGCAAACATCATGTTCTTCGGCTGCAGTGGTGGGCCTGTGCCTCTAGTTGACCATGTCTACATATAGGGCAATCTCCATTGACAGCTGTTGGATGGAGTCGAAAACCTAAGAGCTCCACAACACGAAAAGACGACCGTCCCCGCTTTCCTCATTCACGGGCACTTCTTCAACCATCCCGTTCTCCTTAGTGCGGCTGGAGGCTAAACATCAAGCAACTTTGGCAACAAAGGTATGACGGTTTCAAAAGTACAGGAATTTCCTCGGCAAAAGCTGCACATGCAAGTTCACGCCCCTGATTGGTCAAATTCAAATTGCTCCAAGTGCTGGCACCGTCAAACACACAAAAAAAAAAGGAACTCTGGTTGCGTGAAGAAAGCCCCAGTCAACTAAAAAGAAGGAACTCTGGTTGTATGAAGAAACCCCCAGCCAACTGAACCAAGGGGTGCAGCAACCAGAAAGCCAAATGGTAATCGACCCCTGAAGCAATAGTAACGACTTGAGAGTTCGACAGGGTGAGAATATAGATACAGTATCACGGGCAACTCTCATTGGTGTGAAAGTTGTAGCTCAGGAAGAAGCAAATATATATATATATATACATGTATCTCCGAGTGTATGTATGCATGCAAACAAGTATGCAACTGTGTTTGTAAGCCCCTGCACAGGTATGCATAATATGAGCACATAGCCAATATATGCCAATATATGGTACAGTAACATGAAGCGAATGCACAGTACTGTATATACTGCAATGGTACGGCATCGCATGGTTTTGCATGTCTGTCAACAAACTCCAGAGGGCGCCACCCTGCAAAACGAAAGTTCTCAGTGGGAAGCTTCAATGAGGAACATGGAGAAATCACAGTACACCATAAGGACCCTAGTGATGCCGCTTGCTTCAGCCAGGGCTCTGTCTCATGCAGCGTTTCAGGCTGGACTTGGGCCACGCTGTGCAGTTTTGCAGCTGTCTCGTCCACTTCCCCTGCCACCTTGGGTGCAGTTGCAGCTTCCTTCTGCGTGGTATCCCTGCTCTCCTTCGTGATCCTGTTTCAGGTGGTTTTGATTGGCAGCCCAGGGGGATCCAGGGGGCATATTGCCATGTTTTGGGTTTCAATATGTTTCAATCTATCACAGCACCTCGTAGTTAACAAAGCAGTGGCTCTCATGCAATCTTGGCAAGCGCAAAAATCCCTCAAATGTTTAACACAGCAGCAGATACTGATGAAATTCAGGAAGTCATTTCAATTGAACGCCTTGCCGCAATCACTTCCAACCACACTTATATAGAACAAATTGAGAGGAGGAATTATGCAGCCAGGGGGGGTAACCAAGCTCCTCTGCAAAGTAGTTTGCAGGCATGCTTCCCACGTGCTCCGCTGCTCTTCTGCTAGCCTCAAGATGCTCGTTTGATTCAAAGCATGTTGGATTACGCCTCAGGCACACCAATGGTTGGACTTTGCAGCAATTTCAGTGTTGGTTGAACGGGACCTGGCAATTTTGGAATCATTAGTTGCTGTTTTCAACAAGGTCAAGCTACTCTCCGAATCGTTGAAAATGACCCCATGAGGCCAATACCACACTGAAACGCCTATTGATACGCCCCTCAACTAAATTTCAACACTGTATACTGTATATATATACATATATCCCTTACACTAAAAACATACACTATCCGATCACGGAAGTATAATGGTTAAGTATATAGGAACCATACGTGCACAACTTCAACACGTGCATTGCAAGCCATGTGGCTGAAGCAGCCGCTGATGAGCTGCATCTACGGCTGCCAGTACCACGGCCAGGTCAGTTTGGCCTTGAAATGTGCATGCCTTTTGGGCAATGACTTAACCAACGGACAGTGACCCACCACTATTGCGCGGAAATGCTCCTGACTTCATTTCCTCGCAACATACGGGTTGCATGTTCACTAAAGGGTCATCCTCGAAGGTTCGCAATCATACGCATGCATTCAAATATCTTGTAGCAACGCCACATGACGCCTGTGTTCCAATCACTGTGCCTACGACTGTCTACGTGTGTGCGAGAAACTAGCTGATTGCAGGGTTTTCACACATTGCAGCTAATAGATGCAGATTTCCCAAGGTACTGCCTTGAGCATTCCAACGGTTTTTTTTTTCAAGCCTACATGGAACTTACCGCCGCTCACTAAAAACCACAGGGAAAATCTCTGTCAGGTCAAGCCATCCCGCCATCCACACATGTTCTCGGCCCTATGCTACCAAATTGTTTGCTCACATTGTCCCTGCCGTGTATGATGGCATGCTTCCAAAAAACACCATCGGGATCCTTATCCGGAGGGGGGGGTAAAATTCCATCAACAGTTTTGTCACGTCATCACTTGACATATCACCCACTCATGGTCAACCTGAAGCCGCACCTTCAACCTGAAACGCCATTGGCAATATTACTCAAATGCATGCTGCATTGAGCCAAAGAAACTGTGCACACCACCCTGCGGGATTTCAAACGCCAACGCTGATACCAAAGCTCAAGAATCATGGGCATATCATGGCATCGGACGTTAATAAAAAAATTCACTGTAATGTCATGTATATGTACAATTACGTGCTACTTCAATTGGCATAGAGAGGGTAGAAAGCAATGATAGCACTGGAAGGGGGCTGCAAACAATTTGGCAATATGGAACATTCCCATCCATTCCCCGTCTTTGCTTTTTCTCATCTTTTCTCTGCATCTCAAAAAAAAGGCTTCGCATGCGGGTTTCTGCCCCCTTATTCAGCGACATTCATCGTGTTCTTTGCAGTTCGCCAGTTTGCCATCTTCGTTTCCAGTCAGCACGTTTTCCGTGCCACGAAGTGAAGCATGGTCTAGAGCAGTGATGTAATTATATTTAAAAAAAAACGTGAAACAAAGTGACATGACATTGTGGAAACCATATCATTGAATTAGCACTAAATGTGTCGCTGAATTCCACAAATCCAAACGAAGCAAATCAAAGCAATGCTAATCTCTTGTTTTCCTCTTACACATCTGATCAAATATTCACCATGATTTTTCCTGGACACTTTTCCAATTTTACCCATGTTTTTGGCCCAGGCAATCCCTGGCATCCTATATTTTCCCATTTTCAATGCTCAGCTTAGGGAACTGCCCCTTTTCACACGCTGCCGGTTACATGTTCGCGGCGCCTTTTGGCGCCCGAAGGCGGCAACTTTGACAGGCAACCAAAAAACAGCACCCTTTGCGATGCGGATGTGCCAGGTTTACTACCATAAATAGCATAAATATATAGCTGCTTTTTTGCTACAGTAAATGTCCCAATACATATATATATATATTAATATATACACATATATTTACTACATACGTGAGACCAACATTGTTGAACGCCGAAAGCGATTCTTCATCATCAAATGTTTGAGTGTGTTTCTAGCTCTTGTTATTTGATCGTCACAATGACACTGACCACATGTTGCAAAGAGTGCGTTTCTGGCAGATCGTGGTTCGTCGAATTGGTGGTCTCCGGCTAGGAGACTTTAACATGGAAGGCATTGAGTTGAATGATTTCAACCGTCTGAGGCCCTTGGTCGGTGGTGGAGATGTCGTTGTATGAAACTGACATGACCGCAACCCTTTGAGCCTACAAAGGGAAAAAAGGCAAATTGGCTGCGTGATCATACCGTATCTTTTTGTATCTAGCAACCCTACGGACATGTTCAATCATGGGAAGGCATGCAGTAACATTGACCAGCATGATCCCTGTACTTCAACCTCAAAAAAGAAGGCTCTAATTACGAATCAAATAAAACATGCTGAAATGATATTGAAGGAATGGGAGTCTGCAAGAAGTTTCGGTTCATTGATGATTTTTGCATCCGCGTGTCAGTTTCCCTACACCATGCAGCGGCTGGATGAACGTGTGGATTCTACACATCCTTAGCTGGCCATCATTTGTGGCCCGTCGTTCAAACCTCCAAACAACAAAAACTCTTCATGAGGGCGAACCCGCTTGGACTCACCTAGGACCTAGAAAGCTCTTGGGCACAGTGAAAGGCACCCCCGAAGTTCATCCTGGAGTGGAAGTGATCAAGGGATATCAAAGGATGTTGTATCATCCATCGCCATGACATGCCATGATCACCATGAACCCAAGAGCTTGGCATAAACGTGCAGCTATCGATCACTTTGCTTCATGGTTCAAGGATCTCTTGCCAGGTTGACATGGCCTGCACTGCTGGATGGCAACAGAATCATCTTTGGGCACTGTTGGGACTTTACTGCGCCACTTGGCTCCACACAATAGTTCAATATTTGCAAGGAATCAAAGAGGGAAATCATCGAAAGAGGGGTGCTGGAACAAAAGTAGCCGCTTCCTGAAGGGCTATAGTCACGAAGAAATGAAACGGACAGGTGGTAACCTTAACCATTCCAAGTGAATTTTTCGTTGCTGCCATCGGCCTTGCTTTCTCATGGGGCTCACTTAGTTGAAACTTGGTTCTTACCTTTTTCTTGCGGTACATGGGAAAGGTTTACCATTGAAAACTGTATTTGTTTATCTGGGAGGATTGCAACATCTCGGCCAGGATTTCTGTCAATTATCTCTACAATCTAGGCTGCTATAACGACATAGTCATACAGCCAAACATGGCCACATGCTATGAGGAATATAAAACCCTTCACCAGGCTTGAAGCCACTGCCCCGGCACTTTGCGCGGAAAACAGGCATGTCATGTTGACAGGCGAATTTAAAGCAGCACTTATTCGCAATCAAAGTACTACTTGTTCTTGGATTAATGGTTGAACTACGTTGCATTATCGATCATCCCCCTATACTATGTTGTGAGGGATTGTTTGGTGGCAGGTTTGTTACAACTGCAATGACTGCAATGATACAAGCGAGGATTTGGACAAGTGTGGCACAAACCCACATGGGATGCGGCATGGTTGTGTCACGAGATCAGATGTATTGCACACATACAATGTACGTAATGTTTGCACGTTTTTAGGGCTATGCCCATGCATAGCTGTCTTTATCCAGCAAGATGGAATTCAATGGAGTTTTGCTTTGAGAAGTTCATGCTGCAAAATTGCAACAGCAAAAATTTCACACAGCAACCTTCTTGATCTTTGTGGTACAGTAGGCGGCGGTACTTTTGGAGTTTCAACAAACAGCAATAGTTTCTGAACATTTGATACACAAAACATCAAACAACTATCAATGGTTCTTGCATCAGGTGAAGTCCTTTGTTCTACCATCTGTGATATCAGCGCCCCAGCCATACCTCTCTGGCCTCATTGCAGGGAATTCCGTCTTGGCGAAGTCCAGCTTGCACCATCAGGAGACATGGACATGGATGCATCAATGCGGAAGACCTCCAAATCTTGCGCAGGCACAGCAAATTTATAGATCTTTATAGCCGTTCCGTGGTGTAATCATGGAATATCATCCGCGTGCGGAAGGCTTTTCACTGGCTATTCGGGAGATCATGACTGCACTCTTGACTATATAGTTGTATGTAGTTCTAAATCATGGCTTGCAGAACCGGCACAAAGAGACACCCGTTGGCCACTCTGATAATCATGATCATTCTGCAAATGTCTCTGTATGTCTCTGTTTTCCATAGCATTTCGGAAGTCAAGCTCACCAACCAAGCCAACCAACCGGCGGGTAGACTACCATCTTCTTACCACCCAAAGCGCGCCTTCAGATGTTCGGCCTGTCGGTGTCCTCGATGATCGTGACTGAAGCCACGCAGGGCATCTGGGTTATTCTGTTTCATCATCGAATGTACATCCTGCACAACAGGCGGTCCAATTGTACCTCCCAAAACAAGGCAACACTGAAACAAAATCATATGTGTTTTAAAGATTTTTAAAGTGTAAATTATTTAATTCACTATTCACTGATATATTTTCAACAATATGGGAACCATATAACGTTTCCGACCTCAATGACTCTCCCGTTGTTGTCGGCTGGACTCGACTGCCTTTTGGGTTTGAAGTCAGGTAAGCTCGTCACTGCCGATTAGACATTCTGCATGCACATACAAGTAACTACATACGACATTCTATATTGTAATTAATGTGAATAATGTAAGTCAGTATACATAAACTAATTTGTAGTATGCATAGTTATGGTGATCTCTGAATTTTACAAGGTTTCCCACCAAGGGTTGGGATTGCAGCCCCTAAAAATAAACCCTGCAAAGGCACAGGGCTGATCTGTCTCTCCCGTGGGACATTGTAAGCCACCACGCTTATAGCCCAGCTGCCTTTTCCATCTTGCCTTCTACAACTACCCTTCTACGTTTCCTTCCCCTTGTTTAGAGGGAAGTGCATCATCCCCATCTCCAAATCTCCCCCAAGATGCAGTTGGTTTGCCAACTGCCATTGCCACCCGTGTCCTTGTAGAGCTTGCCTATTTTCCTGCGCGATCAGGGGTAGCAAGGGGTGTTCAAGTTCGGGTGCTGCTTTTCAGGAACGCACTGCGTTGCCAACACCCAACACCACATCACTCATGAGTACTGAAACTGTAAATTGCCTTGGCACTGGCACTTGGACATTTGGATACATAGAGCTGGTTCACTTTAAGGCCAACAAATCAGAAAAACATATGGTAGTAGTACCTGGCCGTCATGAAATACCATGAGCAAAGAGTTCAAATGTATTCGCATGTAGCCACATTTTTCGTTGACAATGTTCAACGATATTCCAGCGTTCCCTTGTTTGACCCCTCACTCTTTGACGTATTCCGAATCTCCAAGCAAACCCCTCCTGTTCAACTGTTTGAGGTCAGCATGCATCGCCACCTCGTCAATCCCATGTCTTTAGCATGGGCTTCGCAAGAAAGTCCCACCGCCGCATGCAATATCAAATTCTTCCCAACATGCTACAATTTGGGTCATTTTGGGTCACACCTCTATTTGATAGCGAAAATCTTGCACTACCGTGCATGGTGCATGTATGAACATTCAAAAAGATTGGATTGACTCCGTACTCGCTGGCGCGGGATTTATTCCATCAAAGGTATCCTCAGTTGTTGTGAGTCACAATGCAACTTCAGCCACCTCAATGCTTACAACCTCTGGAACCCAATTTGCATGATGCCATCGAGCCATTGAATGCTAGTTCTTGGTCCACACCTGGTCGATAGCTCTAGCTGTGCCTTTGCAACGCATGATGCCGTCAATGAATTCTTCCAAAGTGACCTTCGGACACGAACCGAAACTGATGATGGGGGAAATGACGCCATGACAAATGACGTGAATCAACGACCAAAACCACGCTATTCGACACACACACACACACACAAAAATTACCGAAAATTCTGATGAATTGAATTACCCTTTCATGCACATGGTTGTGTATATGACATTGTCGTAACACCTTGTGAAAGCGATGTAACAAAAACATGCAACATGATTCATGATTCCAAACTCGACCCAATGGAGTTTGGCTTCGTAATGTGTTTCCTCGCGATGTGCGCACGGTGAACAAACGGAACCGTCAAAACATACTATAAACAAATATGTTGTGAACATACAAATTTTAATGGTGCGGCATTAAAGCTGTTTGAAAACCACAAAAAGGTGAACATGATTGCTTGGTGGGCATCGCGCGTGCCACAATGTCAAAAAATAAAAAATATATAGATAAATAAGAAACCCGCATTACGAACGTATATGACCATGATTGACGCCGGCGGCCGGGGACCAACGATACATGATACATGTTGATGGCATTGATGGCCGTTCCCTCGCAGGCCTCGCCGTCCCCGTTGTCCAACAGATGGAATAATGCCCGCCCTGCTGCAACAAACACAGCTCGTTTTTGGCAAGAAAAACATGTCAGGTCACACTCGTATCCGATTTTTGCAACATGAATGGATTGAAAAAACATAAAACAAACCTTTGGACGAATGCGTTGGTGAGTGTTCTGGCTTGG
>DF241596.1:0-22500 GCA_000507305.1 Breviolum minutum Mf 1.05b.01 | reverse complement strand
AAGTCTAGGAGTCTGGCTGAAGTTCAGTATTGTAAAGTTGTACATGGGGATGTTACTGTGCAGGCACGGAAAGAAGCCGCCTAGGCTGTGATGCACTTCTGCATTCTGTTAAGACGGTGGTACATTTTTGCCCTATCTCCCATGTCGGCCAGGGGACAGGAACACAGCACTGATAACCCGGATAACAGCGAAGACCACCTTGGCGCCGCGCATTTCCAAAGCGGAGAGTGGAAAGAGGTCAGAAAAGCTGGGAATAAGGATGGACAACTCAGTGAAGAATTATCTGAAAGAACAATTTCAGTAAAATATGGAAAAGGATGAAAAATGAATGCAAATGAGTGATTTCGCAGACCATGAACACGCAAACACCCTCAAAGGCATGTTTCGCATCTACCCAAATCTACTCGAATCTTCCCTTGCATTCTCCTTCTCAACATTTCTTCTGGGATGTTTTGGGAGTGTCCAGTCTGACACACTGTTGGTTCTCTTGAACTGAAACTCTTCCAGCAAAAGCACTAGGATGCCATACTCGGTATCGTGGTCAACATGTGGCAACTGCAGATCGACAAACTGCCTGAAATGTATTATGAATCATGAATACATAACGCAATATATATATATATAAGTATATAAAGTGTAGTTATTGTGACACTAATCTAAAACAGTTGGAGACAGAATGATATATAACGATACATGAACAAGTGAGACAACCCTCCCAATTGAACACCTAATGACAGGACTCCGTTATGTTCTGTTGCCCCTGCTTCAAATGTCTGCACTGGACTCCCCTTTGCCCGGCCATTCCCTGAATAGCAAACCAGCCACGACAGTCACATACAACCTCGGAACGGCGGAAGGGCGGCGGCTGTTGTGCACAAGGCAAAACGTCAAAGAGAGGTCAGTTTGTTAGAGTCTCTGTGCCTTGCATCTTTATGAAACAAATACATACAGATATAATATATATATATAGATACAGGAACATACTGATTGTTCTGAGATCAAGAAATCTGCAGTGTTTCTCGCAATCCTTACAAGACAATGTTGAATCTTTCACAGCCATCTCATTCACCATCGCGAGGACATCTCCCACTGCTTCACCGTTCACCAGCAAAAAGTCAAGAAGCACGAAGAAAAGCACGAAGGCATGGCCGGCCTTCTCCAGCACAGGTCTCACGCTGACAGGCCAATTGCCTCGGCAAAAATGCAGGTGCCAATGGGACGGATGGAACTGGAAAGGTTACCAAAATATACCAAAATCGTACTTCTCTAGAGGGTTAAACGGGGTGGGAGGTGCAGGGTGCAGGAAGCAACTGCGCCTTACCATGCCCATACTATTAAACCAATTCAATTTTTGGATGCTCTCAGGGGAATGTCCAATGGGATTCGCTCCATCAACCTGTCAAAGGATATTTCTATGTCATCCCTACACCATCAACCTGGACTTTTTTGAATGCTGTACAGAGATCATGCATTCCAAGCAACAAAGATCCTTTTCAAATAGGATCAACGACATATTAAACATGGCCATGTTTTGCCCAAAAAGTTCCACAGAAACCAATCCCTGTCTCACAGTTTTCTGCCAAATGGAAAGCCCTTCCCTCAACCACTGCCACCGTAACAAATCCTCTGTGCTGGTCGAGACACCCGCGAACGTGATTTCCTTAGTGTCAAGTCTCAACGGCAGGATTCTATCAGAACCAACATGTCAATGCAAAATAAGCCGATCGGAAAACCTCACAAGTCATAGAGTAAGGGCATCATCTGAGACACAGCAAACGCTTGCAACCAATAAATCCTAGCTTCAAACAATGTATAGGTAGCCCGGTACGCTGTGCCATATCCTGATGTCAGTCGGGAGCCAGTTGAGGTGGTCATGGCCCACAAACGTAGTTACTTTTTGTATCTTTTTGCGTTTGCTCAAGTGATGTTCCAAAGCATTTTGGCAGAATCATGCTCTCACAGCTTTACTCCACATGTGTTGTCTGGGATTTAGTTTGATACTTGGAAATTGACATGTTGGCCTTCGGTCCCAAATATGTGATACTGTAATACCTTCGCAAAGCTCAGCTCCAAAGCGCAAGCATGGTTGGAGTCTGGGTCACTGAAGAGAATCGAAAACTGCAATCATCTTCAATCAAATGCCTTAAGAGTCCTTAAGCTATCTGCCAAGCAGCTTTCCCAGATCCAATGCCGGTCTTCTTCCAACAACCCCTCGTCCAAAATAAAGGCCTTTCCAAGAGGTGTGATGTTTGCAATAACTGAAGCTTTCTCAATTGCTATCAGTATGAGTGTAGTGTTAGCCGTCAATTGTCGAAATTGTCCATCGTCAATTGTGGAAACCAAATTGTCAAGTGTCAATTGTGGAAACTAACACGTGGTATATAAACTGTGATGTAAAAACTTGACTGTTTGACTTCATATATTAGTATAATATGTAGTGTTAGGAAATATGAATGGACAGCAACATTGTGGATATTGTCTTAGGCTAGGGGGCAGTGGCAGATTCGAATAAATATATTCCGTAATTAGCCATATGTCTTTTTCCCATCAGATTTTTCACTTTTGGTCCAGGGCTAATACGCTTAGAGTCAATGGCGTGTCCCAAAATGCAAAGCCCTCAATTGCATTAAGGTGTTCGTTTGCAAAATGAAACAATTTCTGGTTAGTTCGACCAGTCGGTGGAAACACATCGGTGATTGAGGGTTTGCTCTCTATATGACAAGTCCCCACTCGGGGCTGCAAATCTGAAGCCCTGTTCTGGACCCTTGGTTCCAAGGAGATTCCGCACTGTGAATCAATGTTTAAAAAAAAACACCTTGAACCGCAGAAACCTTCTCAGCGAGGTTTAAACGCCCGAAACTTCCAGTTTCAGGCATAGGGTGATGAAAAATAATCATTCGACTAGATGTTTACATCTCAGTTTCCCCACTTTAAACACATTTTTGGCTCCAAAAAAAAACAAAAAGCTGGGAGCCTGGAGAAGATTGCCCATCATCAAAGCTCCCATTGTCATGAAAACTCCCAGCAAAACCATTGACCAACACAGCGAAGGTAGGAAACATTGGCATGCTCGCCTCAGGTCCGCTGCTTGGTTGGTGTACACCAAGACCGTTCGTTCGTGGAGAGTCATGAGTTTGAATCTCACGAACCAAGGATTCTAAATGAGAAAAAAGAAAAACACAAAACCCCCCCTCCAAAAACACTTACAGAAGGGATTGGAGCACAAGGGATAATTGAAATTAATTCAGACATGGTGTTTTCGTCCGTGATGGCAGGCACCATCCAACCAAAGCAAATCCTTGTCATAACTCTTACATCATAAGCATCCATGCAATATGCATCTAAGGAGCACCAAGACTCGCAACCCACGGAAAAAACGCAAACTGCGCACCATGCGAATGGCCCTCCTGAGAGGACAATAATGATGCGGTTCAAACAAATTGCTCGGGGGATGATGTTTGCTTCTCAATAGATCTTAACAACTTCAAATCCAACTAGCCACTCCCTTGCGGATTTCACGGCCACTTTCCAGGATATTAATATGCATTGCATTACATTATGCCACGCATGGATCACACTTCTGATGTCAAACCTCCCTTGAAAAAGCAACATTCATCAAGATTTCATCAAGTCATGAGGTTTCATGTTTTTGATCTTCGCTGACATGCGCCTTCAAATTTTGTCTCTGTGGTTCATCTATGTCTATGTCGCATCTGGTTGCCAAGCTACAAGGACTTGAGGGCTCGCATCAATCGAAGGATCACCACACTGCGTGAAGCTTCCTTGCTGCAAGGTGCGCACAATCTTGAGAGGGGGTATGAAGTCAACGGCTCCCATAGACTCATGGCAAGGGCACACCTGCAATCTCATATCATTGACGCATATAGTTGCATCGCAAAAGATTGCATAGTCATGCGTATTCTGCAGTATTAATTCTCCAAAACGAACGTGTGTCACTGTGTTGGTGGATCGAAGTGTTTGAGGGATTTACACCAGGGTGAAAGTCTACAGGTGGCACAACTCCCAAGAGGTATAGCTTGGCAAGGAGGAGCAATAGAAGAGAGTGGCGCCATGTACCTTAATTCCTGTTGCTATCTATGGGCCCTGTGTCAAACACCTTTGCGCTCTGCCACTCACCCTTCTGAATTGCATTTGGTGACTGTCTCAGATACTTTGTTTGGTCTGCAGGTGCATCGCTCACAAACGATGTTTGGGACTAACAGCCTTAGCCAATGCCAAGCATCCGAAGCATCTTCCAGGGAATAGCGGAGGATCATGTCAACCACCCCAGAGACCACACACAGAGTGTCCTCATCCAAGAACCAACTATTGCAATAAATACCACCAAAATCGTGGATTGTTCATGACCATCTTAGTTCACAGGAGTTTGCAAAAAACAAGGTTCACTACCAACCTGGAATCAAGCTCACTTTTGAGGGGTGGCAATCCTGTACTGAACCGCCACCGACACCACATCCAGAAAATACGATGAAACACGATCCTTCACGAATTTCATCATGTTTGACACGTTTTATGTATGTTTTAGTATGTTTTATGTATCTTTCATCATGTTTCACACCCGCTGTGTCTCACTTCCTAAAACCCCCCAACAAAGAAAAATCAAAGAAAACTCTGCACCTGGAAGCACAAGAACAAGGCCAAAGTTGGCGATGCAACAACTTGCACAACGCAAGTTGTATCCGGTGTTGCTGAATGATTCGTGAAGATAAGGAACAAACAACATAATATAACATATATAGTAAAAGCAGTACTTACTTTTGGTTTAGAAGCACAATAACACAAACACACATTATATAAAATCTAACAGAATCAAACATTCTGAAACAAGCATGAACATAAAATAAAATGATATAACAGAATGAAATGCAACATAATAGAACAATAATATAACACAACACAACACAACAGAATGCACTACAATACTTTACAATGAAATATAATCAACTATAATATTGCGATATGATGTGATATGTTATGTCTATAACATAATTCAATATAGTTCATTGTAATATTCCATCTGCAATCATGTCAGAATGCATTATTCCAGATCCATGAAAAACAAAAATCCATTATGTCATAATGCAATTGAATATGCTACTCTACATTGTAATGAGTGTAATGATTGTAACGATGCAAAGCATGATACTATGCCGCTATATTACAATAAACCACATGCAGTACTATGTAGTGAAATAGAATAGAACAGAACCGACCAGAACACCATATAATAGCATAGACCATGACAACTCAACTTCTGACAAAAACAAAATCACGTAGATAGTACATGCTACAGTCACTAAACATATAACACCTAATACAGTATAACATGATACATCATAATACAGTACCAGTATGATACCAACAAAATACCACAGAATGTAGCATGATAAGTACATGAACCAAACTAAGCATGTGATCAGAACATATCAGAACCAAAATGATTCAAAAGTTCCTAACCTGGAGCTGTCACCACAAGACTCCCATGAGGCAAAAATGTTCTGTCCTGGATGATGTGAATGACTGAATGACTGTTGGACATCCTGCACCAGTTGCCATGATAAACGCCACAATAGTTAGTGTTCTTACAGTGTTTCAATCTATCCTAAGTGGTGCAGGATTCTTGTGTCAATTTATATATATATATAGACCAAAAAAATGACTGATCTTGGACGATCTTGATACTGTACATTATTAATATGCCCCTTGATTCCTCCGCGGCCCCATTCAGACCATAATGATAAGGCCCTGCAGAAGAGGATCGAACCAGTTGGCAAAGTCCATAATGAACCTTAGGGGTCTCAGTCTTAGAGAAGCTGAATCTATGCAGAATGGAATAGCTCCACATGCGCAAACATTAATATGCAACATCGTGGAAGAGTGTTTACGAAGTCAAAAAGCTTACAACACTTGAGAGCCAAGGAGCTGAACGAAAGCTACAGGTGCCGGATGCTGCTTATGATGCTGCTGATGATGATGAGGAGGATGAGGATGATGATTACGCATTACGAGAATCATATAGCAGGGCATGGTGTGATACAAGGAGTCCTGAAGTGAAAAGTACGCCTCTTCAAAACAAAACAGCTCCAATCACTTGCTGTTTGCTTTTTTTCATCCACACCTGAACCATCCTGAACCCTCCTATACTGTTGGTGGCGGTTGGGGCAGCCAAAAGTGAACCCACTTTGATTAGCTCAGACACTGCTGGTGATTGCTCCCAAAAGCGCAGAAAAACGATCTGGAATGATCATGAATGATCGGGATACAACTGAATACAGGTGAGCAGCTGCATGCGATCCAAATAAATACGAAAGATCCATTCCAGAAGAAAGACAACCACAAATGACACGTCCAAAGCCCTGCGGCATCGATGGCCAGCCGCCGTTTGTTGTACACCCGGTTTTGGTGCATTTCATCTGTTGCTGCAAATCTCTCAGTCATTCGATTCAAAGCGGAAGGTTAGAATCCTGATCTTCAAATGGGCCTGAAGATGCCTGAAGTTCAATGGCCAATGTCTGTATCATACCATGTGTTTCGATTGCCCTACGTCTTTCCAACTGAGTTTCACCCCCAAGCTTCTCAAGCTGCCAGCCTGAAAACCGGCATGGAGCTATTCCAAGCTTGATCTGAAGTGTCAGAAACGCCTCAATCTGTCAGTGTCAGGAATGGAAAGATGGTAAAACCATGTATTAAAACCTAAAGATTCATCAATGGGTCCTGGAATCCATGGGACCAAAGTGCGGTTGTCCACGCTCGCTCCCAGTGAGAAAAATCTACAAGCAAACTTCTCACTGCAGCAGAAAGGAAGTACCGTCAATTTCTAAAACGGCAAGCGATCCAATCAATCCAATAATACAGGCGGATAGCCCTTCATCTTCCAACGACAAGGTACCAATCTTCTTGCCATTCGCATTCCCTTCCAGTTCAAACTCCAGCAGCATCACCAGAGAGTTTAGCAGAACCTTAACAGCAGCCAGGCAGCTGGCGCAGTAACGACTTGCACAAGAAAGGGTGTACCATCCAAGTACGTCTAGACGATGAACTATCAGAAGTACCCTCATCAGGGTGAAAGTAGATTCCAACATCTTTCAAGACCCTAGGCTGACCCTACAAGAGTGTTCTTCTTGTTCATTCCCCATACGAGCAATACGATTTACTGTTCCCTTCTCGTTCCAACCGCAGAAGTTGAACATAAACCATGCAGGGCTTACATGGATTGTATGAAGTGTGAACAATATGAACAAGACAGAACATGACTCGGTCACTACAGTGGTGCAAAGTGTTTGCAATGCATCCACAGGTGCTAGGAGATGGCCTCTCTATAGCATTTCTGGCAAAACCATGATGTTATCAGCACTCAGCATGATCAAGAATCATCATCTACCTGAATCTGCTGTGCTTTGTGAAGTGAGACAATCATCCGCTACAGTATACATATACATACCATATAGATCCATATAGTATCACCACATCGGCTCGCATCCGCTCCCCCTAACCACTAGCGCAGTGCCTTGTGGATTCATCTAAGGAGCTAAACCGCCAGCAAGATAGTCCAACAAATATCTGAAGCGGTTATCTTTTTCCATACCTCAGAATGTGGCGGTGGTTCCCACGGTGGCCATTTTTGAGGGGTCAGCCACGAACATTGGGTCATACAATGATCATACATCCCGACAAAGTCTACATGGTCAAGATGGCTACTGCTATCACTGTGTCATCTTGTCTCATTCCAAACTCCATATTTGCAGTAGATCTAAATGGTCTTAATGTTTAGGGTTCGTGCCAACAAAAGCCCACTCCATGTTTTTCAAGCCGCACGTCCAAGCTGCTGGGTGCTTGCGGATTTTCGCTCAGAAAGGCCTCCATGGTTGCTCCAGTTCGAAGTCGAGGAGCTGAGTCGCGGCAAGGTTGGTCAGCAAATGCAATAGGATATACACAAAGTCAAGTGTGTGCGTGTGTAGTGCATAAAAAATGTAGCTCTTAGGATCAAATCATCATATTTCCATCATATTTGCAAAGAGGGCAGTGGAGGCGAGATGCGTCACATAGGACGAATGATTATTCCAAGGAGGATCTGTTTAAAATCATATACGCTTTTGGCCCATGAATTGTCACCGAGTAACTATTTGGCGTCCCACCATCTTGTTTCCTGTCACCACGGGCAGGCCGCCCAGCCGCTGCTGGCAGCCACAAGGAATCAGTTGGGGCTGCGAGTTCTTATCTCGTTTCTTTTGGATCCTAGGTCCTATTGGTTTTCCGCACCGTCACGCAAATGAAAGATATATGCCAACAGCAAAAACAAACATCCAGCTGATACTTCCACAAAAAACACTGCATGGTTAGAAGGACTGAAACAGCATGGCATTACAAGCATTCTTTCCGACACCAGAAAGTGTGGCATCTGTCTGACTTCAGGCCCCTTCAGGTTTGGAATCATAACATTCATTGAAGCATATTGAAGCCATTTAGGTCATGCTCCCGCACCTTCAAAGCTATGGATTTGTATGGGTTTATGATGGTTTATGATGGTTCTCTCTCGCTCATTTCGAAGTCTTTATGGCTGGTCAACCTATCCCCCCTAATATGTCCCGCCAGACATAAGTCCTTATTGGTTAAGGGCTTACTAACCATTGGTTTCCCTTGATAACCGATGGATAGGTTGGGAGGATTTACACAGGTTTTTCACGCCGAGGCACGAATCCCTCCCATCAAATGCCCTGTCCTGATGACGTCATGGGTCATGAAACACATTTGACAAAAATGTTGAAACAGAATTCGGAAAAATCTGAGGCTGATACATTTGAATACCTGTAGTACTCATGGGGTTTTGCTTGTAGCCTCAACACTTGAAATTTTAATCCTGGTCGTATCTGATAGTCCCTCTTCCTTCTTGCATCTTCTTGCCCTTTTTGTAGAGTTTTCTCCCAAGTTTCCCCTTCACACAGGGCATTTGTACAAGTTCACAACATTCCTCTCAAGCACATCCTGCCAAGGCACTGTGTTTTGCTTCTGAATTGCAGCTTGCATGCCTGACTTCTAGGGATGGACCGTGAAAGTTTTGAAACATTCCTCACAACATCCCAACAATTACCAACACCAACCTATCCACACAACTCACCGCGTTTATGGCTTCCGGCCTTCATCATCAATGAAGCTCACTAGGCTGCTGCTTGCGTTAGACATTGCATCCTCATCGCCACTTTGTCCACTTTGTCCTATGCGTTTCTATCTGCTGTGAAGGGGCAAAGGATAGGGGAGTTTGACTCTAACAGGCTTGTCTTAGGTCATTTCCGTACCTGTTTTTCCTAGGCAACTGTCTCAATCCTCTTGACCTCGGCTGGTGACTCCTGGATAAGATCCCATGCTGCCGTCTGCCACCGGACTGGGCGGAGCTGGGTCAAAGTTGTCCTCAAGCTGGCAACAACTGTGTGTGCAATACAGGTGCGACATGAATCGAAATACGTAACTTTGAAACATGTTTTTCCATGTTTTTTCCCATAATTCTTTGATGGTTTCAGGACAGCTTTGAATTTGACATGGTCAAGCGTCAAGCGTGTGACACCCTACCGTAACCACGGTAATCAAATCCGATGATTTGCTGGCCAAAACGGCCAGCACGCTGCTTTCCCACCCTGCCAACGGTTTCCAGGATGTTCCCAGGACCTGATGAGCCAAGTAGCTGAAATTGCAATTGTTGGCTTGACAGCGACACAATTGCTCATCCTTTTTCCCACCATCTGTGAGGGCCGGCTCTCCTGCGGACAAATGCGGTTTCGGTGTCGAATAAAACGGAGAAAAATTGGCTGCTGGGTGTATGCATGCGCACGCCTTGGCACCTGGAAATGCGCATCCGGTGTGAGTGTGAAGGCGAGTCTTTGTGGCGCCAATTTGTATCAAAGATGACAATCAGCAAAACGTGCAAAGTAGAAGATGGTAGAAGCACAGGGACATAGCTCCAACATCAGTTCTCGGCAAACGAAACTATTGATGTTTGGGAGAAGGTAGCAGATTCTCACAGCGACATACTGTACTCGCCATTGAACTAAGCTTGCACATGTTGTACAATTTTTCCTGAGCGTTTTCAATGTGTACTGTTCCGCGGAGTCTTTGTCAATATATTCATGTCATTTGTTGCTTATTTCTGCTCAACCTTTCGATCATTTCTCAATTTCCTTTATATAAACACATCCTTGTCATTTTTCAATATGTTCCATGCTTTGAGATGTACCATTGTCCTTATGATCCGTTTATGACATATATTAGATCTAAATACTATGATTTCAATTTGCTCATTTTTCAATATCACCACGTTCATTTCCGCATTGGCCTATTTGCGTGAGAGAGGTGGTGCTTTCCACGTAATAATGACAAACACACAAATACCAGCAACAAAGCGCAACAAACAGCAATGCAGTTCGCAACAATATGACACACAGCATAAACAAACAAACAAACAAACAAACAAACAAACAACCAAACAACCAAACAACAAAAACACGTGAACAGACAGCAATAAAACACAAGTCTGACAACAAGAAAAGTGAAAGGATGTCGACGGATGTCAAAGGCTTCTAGTTGAAAGCCGTAATCGTGGAAGGGGTTTGGGGGACGGCGCACCCCCTTCCGGCCAGGGGCACTGACGCCACTGCAACGACGACAACAACAACCACGACAACAGCAACAACCGCAGCAACGACAACAGCAACAACAGCAGCAACGACAACAGCAACAACAGCAGCAACGACAACTACGACAACAACAACGACTACAACAGCAACAGAAACAACAGCAACAGAAGCTAACATTCAAGAACCAGAAGCCAAAAGCCAAACAGCAGAAGCAATAAGCCCAAAACCAGATGCCCAAGGCCACCAAAAGCTACAAAAACTAGAAAAGGGCAGAAGAACAAAATCTGTCCAAAACTAAAACAATAAAGAAAATATAAGAAAATGGCCCCTCCTTTTTTCAAGGTTGTTGCTGCAGGCTATTTGTCCAATAAAAACTGCAAACGCTGATGATGCCTACTTTGCAAGGTATCCGGTATCCGGCGAGAAAATTTCCATCAAACTCTGCAAGCTACTGAGAGTTTTCTGGCCGTCTGGCCCCCTGACGGTAAAAACCCCGCGGTTGTCCTGGACGCTTCCCTCTTTGAGCCTGGCAGCATGTGGGAACCCATCCAATCATACAATGCCAGTAATTATATTTTGCCAGGTTCCTTCTGATTTGAGTCATACAATGAACGGATAGAAATTCGTTTCCCTACAGTGCGATGAAAAATTTGGGGGTGATCATCGAATACTGAAATTCAGTATGTATGATCACTAGCAAGCATTTCAGTTATGGCATCACTATCTACAAAAGTCAGGAAAAATGTACCTATGCTTACACTGGCGCAACAGCGACAATCATACACTGGCATGACAGCAACAATTATGGGATGTATGCCTAGCTGTGGCACACCAAGCCCCCTCACCGCCGCGCAAGAATAGTGAGAAGGAATAGAGCTGAGCATGCAATGTTTCACTGATGACCATGACCGAGAAATATTCCAATCATGGGTCTCGCTCATAGTTTGCAAGTGGTTCTGTCGGCCAGCAGCCTTGAGCAAATATCTTCCACCAGCAATCGCATTGCTTTGCTTTGCTCTTCCATGAGCCTAGAAGGGAGGTTGGTCAGCTTCACTCATCATCTTGAAAATCTTACAAAGTAAAACTGCATATATATATTATATATATATATTTTTTATATAATATAAATATATATATATATGGACCCTTCTAATCTAGCTTCTTCATTCCAATAACAAACCCAACATTGAGAGTCGAAACAACAACTTCATTAAGCTACCGAGGATCTCCAGCAATTGTGTTTGACCATCATCGACTTGTCTTGGCCAATTTAGTTCCTCAGCAACTGCTCATTGGACTGCGAAGAAACATGTAAGAAACATGAAGAAATCCATGCAAAGAAATCAGCATTAATATATTACACTATGAATTCTAAGCTACTTATGTGCATTACTCTGTTGTTTCACCCGATGTGCATAGGTGCTTGAACCCCCCTGGCACTGACCTGTGTCCAAGCTGCCATGGAAGGCTCACTCTCTAGCATGGCGCCACAGGGGTTCCCAACCTCCTTGTCAGAGCCGAGATCCCTAGGGCCAGCTACGGCAAGACATACATTGGCACCAACAAAAGTAACACCACTCAAGATCCATGCAACTCCACCTCATGTGCTCCGGGTTTGTCATGGTTTATCGATGTTCATCCTCAATTCATCTGATGAATAGCATGATATGAATGCTTTTTTTGAAAAAAAAACATGTCTCTACAATTCTCTGCCCAGCTTTTGCACGCCAGATTTGGATAGACTTGGGTGTGGTGAAGTTCGTCCTGGAAAATGTCGGCGACTTCAGGCAAGAACATCGTCACAGAGCCACAGAGATAGCTGATGGCTGTCATTTGCCCAAGTGGCCCAAGTGTCAAATTCAACACAACTTCGAAATGTCACCGACATAACATCTTTCAGGGAATATAGCTTTGCCCCAAGTATATAAAAAGGAAATGAAATGCTCTCAAATCTGAAATGAACCTTCTTGAGACTTGGGAAACCCCTGACCGGAAACTTCAGGCAAGCATGCTCTGCTTCAGGCCGGCCAATGAGTTTGGTGTCTTGAAGTGATTGAGGTAGATTTGTTGGTCCAAGGGCGGCATCGTGTGACAGTTTTGCACAGCAGATCCTATTCTGATGTCACAATGAAGGAAACACAAATTATTAATACAGGAAAAGAATGTACCTCTGCTCTTCATGACCGGCGTAACATTTTGACATAGCTTGCTCATCTTGCCAACCCTGCATTCGTACCTAGGAAGAACAACTCAGAAAAACTGCAGTAACACTGTTATCTTATGAGTATCTAATGTTATGTCTATGCCTTGTAATCACTTCCTTTTCGTGGTCCAGACATGGTGAGACGGCGCTGCAAGGAAACTTACCAGCAGCCAAAGATGTTTTTTTTCTGCCATGGCAGAGTGAAAATTCCGATCTCAATGGCCACGGACCTCATCTCCAAACCCCAAATCCAGGCACATGAACTGCCTTTCATAGATATACTGGGAGATCAATGAAGCCAAAATTATAGGAAAAAAACTTGAGTGAGAGACGGAGTTTGGGACTTTCAAAGATTCCTTGATCATTTGATCTTTATTGTTTACCCGGTTCGCTGAGGGTTGGGGAACTTGGCCAATGGTGATATCAGCTTTTTTCAGCTGTGCATTAATCATGTGGCTTCACTTTAGAAACCTCATCTCCAACCCTTTCGGCATGTGAACTTGCGGGAAATTTCAACGGGAGGTCAATGACACAGAAAAACCGTGAAAGGTGAAAAAACGCGTTGAGACTTCCAAGGATATGTTTGCTCACACATGAGGGACCCGCAAAATGAACGCCCACGAAATAGCATTGGGGGCTTCGCTTTTTTGGTGTTCCGGCTTCGCTTTAGAAGGTTTTGGTTGGGGTGTCTACGTCATGCTGCTATACCCGGTATGGCCCGTATGGGAAAGGTAGAAATCTCGTATTTATTCAACACACTTTCCAGACACAGTTGCGCAAACGACGCAGAGAGCAGAGAGGACCACACAGCGCAACGAGAGACACAGAAAGAAGCAGGTCTGGCAAAGGCAAAATTTGTTTCTGTTATAGGCTTCGCTTTTGGTTTTTGCTTTGGGCAAGTCTACGCCTCTCCAGATTTTCTGAGAATCAAAGATGTATCCATCAAAAGCGGACAAAATAAAAGGCAGGCAAAGACTCTCTGTCATACACATGCACACCTTGGGGAGACATAGTGGCAAAATGCAACAAATCCAAATCACAAAAATTGTCAAAACCACTAAAACATAAACTCCTTTCAAACATGTTGAAATCCTTTTAGCATTGAATGGACCCCATCCTCAACTCTCAATATTGTATGAAAATATAGTATGACTTCGCTTTTGGTGTTCCGGCTTCGCTTTACAGGGTTATGATTCCGCCCTAATGCTACTTTAAATGTGGGAAAAGCTTTTCCCCGTAGCTCACATGCTAGGACTTGCCAACAACGGCCATGGCTTCACTTTACAAGCCAGCTCATCTCGAAACCCAGGCAGGTGAACTTCCTTGAATAGATTTCAACGGCCTTCTTCTATGACACAGCTTGAAAAAGTCAAAAGGTCTTACAACGTTGAGATATGTTGAGATTTTTAATGATTTTTATAAGGATATTTTTGCTCACAGCTGCCAGGGGATGCAACACGTCGCCACCGAGCTGGCTCCAAAAGGAGCGTAGCCGTGCAACTTGGAGCACAGTATCGTCATGGTTTCATTTGGGATCTTTGGAGCAAGCTTCGGGTTTCCAAGATCATGGACGGTGACCTAACTATCTAAAGCACCCCGGATGCGTGAAATAAAGCTTTCATGTGTGGTTAACATGCTGATCTGTTGAATCTGTTACTGTTACTTTTGATGTAGACACAGTGGCTTTTCCATCACACTTGTTGGATGACAAGGATTGCATTTGATCAATCCTCTTACTCTGCTAGGAGGTCCCAAACAATATCTACTCTGATGGTTTTGTGCCGCTTCGAGCAATGACGGCTGGGAGGAGAGGATGAAGATCCTCCGCAGGAGCTAAAAAAGCAGTAACTGGAAGAGGTGAAACGGGGAGGTACCAAGATGCTGTCACCATATCAAGGGTTTTTTGCGCCGAAACGCGTCACTTCTGTTGACATTGACTGTGACATGTCGAAGCCTCAGTGCAGTCTTTTTGCATTTAACAAATTGCGTGCATCAAAAAAAACGACTGGTATGAATCAATCAATACAAAAAGGAGGAACTCAGCGACATGATTCATGATTGATAGCAGTATCATAGAGGCATAGTACGATGAAACATGAGTTGTATTGTGTAAATCATAGTGACATCTTTCTTGCAAGGTAGCTCTGGAATGCATCCCTGGTGTAAAGAAATGTAAAGAAATAATAATCTATACAAACATATGAAAGAGATTGGTCAAAAATCGGTGAGCTGGCAGACTTATTCCAAGTGAATCCTTGCAACAAACAGGGGTTTTGTAGCAAGGATACCTTACGCATCCTTACGCCAGGCAATCTGCGATGATTCAGCGGTGCTGCAAGATAGAAAGCGTACTTATAAATATATTAATCTGTTGATGTGCAGTTGGAGACAAGATCGAGCGTGGCACACCATGGTAAATAATTGATATCGATTTCACGAAGCATCGAACAAAACAACCAATGATTGCAAACTGAAGTCGGTCATGACCCCATTTGGCCATTTGGCACATCCAAGGGGATCTACATACATCGAATCACACTTATGGTTCCGTAGAACTTCATTCATGAGACTTACACAAACAGTTGGACATCCAAAATCTGAGACCAAAACGGAAGACTTGCAAATGCTTGTGCGTGTTCCTCCTGAATCATCGAAAAACAGCACCGAGATTTGGTGCTTTCGGCATAGCAGATGTTGCCTAGCAATTCCAACGTTGAAAATAAACACATAGACGTGGCAATTCTTTAAGTAGTGATGCAATCAGATATATTGAATGTACAACAGTGGCATCGCAAAACAAATATGATACTATTTTGTGTCGGCGATGCCGCTGCTGTACATGCAATGTGTGTACATATTGCTCTGCCACGAGACAACGAGACAACAAATCTCATCCAAGGATTGTTGACTTGGCAGTTCTCATTTCCCATTCGACTTCATACTGGAGCGGAGATAAACGGACACCATAGACATCCTCAAATACACCTAGAAGTTCTTGCCCTACCTCAAAGGCCACACCCAAGAAATTCTGCATGGCACATAAAAAGAAACAGCATGAAACAACGCATTCTTTCAAACCACCATGTTTTTGTTCTAACAATTAATCATCCATTCTCTTTGGGTACTGATATATGACATCCATATTGTCTGTACCTTCCTGTTCCTTCCAACCTGGACCTCTCCTCCTGTCTCGCTTTGATTCTGTTGCACCCTGGTGACCTTGGAATAACAGATCAATCCCAAGTAATAGCGTCCGCGGTAATAGCAACACAACATCATGAGAAGGCAGTAAATACATCGGGATGTCCAAACATCTCACACAAACGCAGAAAACTGGACGAAGCTTTGTCAAAATGCAAATCATGGCAACGTGTAACAAGTGTGCAAGCAAGTGGAAACTAAATTCCAGTTTACAAACCTGAGAGCAACAGGGTTCATCTCTCAACGTACAATGATACAAAGAGAAACATTGACATGAAGTGAGAGTTGGGGTCGTGTCCGAGTCATGATTCACAAAATCTACTTTCCTTCGTCAAGCGTTTCAACTTTAGCTTGGCTGTACGCAGCCAAAAATGTCTGAATGTGATTTCCTTTCGCGTTCGCCATTTGATTTATGTTCTAGTTATTTTGCTGACCAAATGGAGGCAAATGGGCGGATGACCCCCTACACTGTTTCAATCACGTTTCTCAATCTTTGACAAAAAATCAGATGATAAATCACATTTTCCAATTCCGCCGTGCAACTGTCTACGAACATGACATGACACATACCAGGACCTACCTATCTTGTTTTTTGGAGTCCTGCACCTCGTTTTTTACAAACACACTCTTGCAAAGCTGCCTATGGGCAAATAAATGCAACTTATACTTTTCGTCTTTGCAAGCCGTACTTGGATCCAGTAACTGTATTGCACTGTGCACTTGCTCAATTTTGCATCGACCCTTACTACAATCCTGACCAAACTGGCAAACCAACAGTCATTGCTGCTTGAGATTCTGAGTCCGTTGATGAGTTTCGTGATTTTTCGATCCAAGATCCGTAGTTCCTGAAATGGAAAATAGTAGTGTGTTTGTTTTTTTGATGTGGGGTGGGTTGCAGTAGTGACCATGGGTGGTTGAAACTTTGGAGTGAAATGAAGATCCAATAACATCGTCATTGTCCAAAAAAAACATTTCGCGCATTTACATGCTCAAACTGGACGCACGGGCCAACATATATAAAGTTTTCCAATGTCCATCTTTTGTTGGCATGCCTGGACTCCTATGAATTGGATGCTTCCTCCACACGAATCCAATCACAATGAGTGAAGGAAAGCAACAATTTGAGAGATCATGCACACGTGGCCAATTCCCCCTTGTATTTTCGTTTTAGATCGTCTTAACATGTTGTGTTTTGGCAACACCAACCAAGGAACAGTAACAAATTATGACACCCAACTCGTACACCCAAACTACCAACACTTGCACACAACATGCCATGGTGGGCCGCCAGTACTCCGTGGCACACTCGCACGAAACAAACCAAGACACTGAATGCATTGCGACTTGTTCAATTGCACGAGCTTCGCCCTTACACCGCAATATGCCGCTGATAAACTCATCTTGCGTTACCTTAGCACACAATGTTGGGATAATTTTGTTGAACATGTCTCCCTCTCATTCCCTTGTTTGGTGGGCTGGGTGCAAATGAGTGAATGTAATCCGTGGAACAATGTCTGAGTGCTTTACATAAATGAAACTGTCCCCCGCCTCTCCATCACCATTGTCCAAAAGGTGGAACAGCGCTTTTCCTGCCAAAGGTTCACCAGCGATGGAAAACGGCAAGGAAGGTATGGTCCAATAACCGTAAGCAATCAAAATAAATGGGCCATGGTGCCATGAGAGTTAGATAAAAAAAACACATTGGCATAGAACTCAAACATGTTTAAGCCATTGCGCAAGATTTTTTTGGTTTGCTACCTGCCATGTATGTTTTGTACACAATTGCCTGGTGGCAAAATTCCCTGTACCAAAAGTGGAAACTTCATGAATGCTACCGGACATCGTTTTATTATCGTTTTGTTTTTTGCCTATATAAACTGTACGCTGATGGTTTTTACAAGGAAATGATGTTTTATCGTTTTACAAGGAATTGAAGTACATAGTAGTAAAAAGTGAACCTTTATCGTTTTACAAGGGATCAACCATAGGACACATCATGCAGTGAATCGACCAGAGGGAAATTGAAAATGAGTGACGTCCAATGTGACATTCGCTCTTTGTTCATCACTAAGCACGTGGGAGCTGCAAGATCTTTTTCAAAGTGAGACAGTGAGACATTGTTATTTTGCATGAGGCATGGGCAGTCAGGATTTGTGAAAGTTAGAAACTCAGTGCACCTGCAATTGATGCTTGTGGAGAAGTGTCTGACCCGGGGGATGGCGAACTACAACTTCATCGTTTTTGTTATCATTTTCGCATGTATGTCCAAGACTCGTTTTGCTGAAAGAGGCTCAGTATTTACACTGACATGGCCGGAGCCCAGGCTGCATGTCTATGATCATTGCGCACGCCAACTTGCTGCAACATGGCCCTGTCACAAGCTGCACCAAACTATGCATAGGAGAACCTACCAATGAGTTGGAACGCGAAATCAAGAGATGAATTGGCGAAATCATGTTTAAAAAAAACTTGGCCAGGCAAGCAGACATGAACATACACCCATGTAAAGCGACACCGCACGTGCACGGAACATGGAGCATCATAATCTAAAACGTTATCGGTTTTTGAACAATTTATTGTTCACCAGGCTTTGCAACTACGCAGCTTACACTCCAGCATGTCTCAAACTTATCGTTTTCCAGCACACCTGCAAACAGTTTGCACCCACATAAAGGATCCTGTTTGAACCTTTTGGCCATTCGAATCTTCGGCGTTGTGCTGCCCGGGCATAGCCAGTCATGTGATTGCAATTCCGAAAGAAACTATTGGCTTGGGCTTGGCTTTGTAGTCAAGGCTTGGGCTTGACCTGCGACTGGATTGCAGGAGTTCATTATATGGAGACCCTGCGACTAACTGCAACGCACCGCGGATCTTGCTAGTCACGTGCGCATCAGCGATGAATTCCTAACATTCCATCTCGGCACTCCTTGCGTGAGTGGCCGGTGTTTCTGAGTGAAATAGGTATTGGTTGCTCTGAGGGGCTGGTCCATTGGAACAGTTCTGGCCAATTGTGCTTGCTACAGTCGACCACTTTGTGGAGCGCTTCATACGGATGAAAGCGGATCTCTTCCAGATATTTGACCGACATTGAGTGTATATCAGTGTAGGTTTGCGTTATCACGCAGCTTCCTCCAAACCGTGTAACAGCCCAACAAGTCTTCAAAACAGCCCTTCGAGAAGAAACCACCAAGCCCGGGCCAAGCCAACAGTCTTGTGGAGGCAGATGCGTGCAGCCTTTTTTTTGAGAGGAACCTTGTACAAGTAAACCTGTGTGAGGTATCAACTACAAGTCTAAGTGCACTGTTCCAAAATATTCAAACTTGCCACGATGCATACGAGCTCAAAGTCTTTTGCCTCGATCGTCCGGCCGTTTGTAAGGATCACGAGATCTCAACGTCTGAAATCGGACAGCACCGCAACACTGACATAACCACCGTCCGCCCAGAACCACTTTGACAAGTGGCTGGCTGGCTGGTTGGCAGGTTGGTTGTTCAGGACTCTACATGCGTATCATACCCCGTGAGGGCAGTGGTGGATGCATCTCTTAGAAAGCATTTGCTGTTTTTGACAGGCATGCCTGTCCTTGGAATGGTTCTTGTGAACAAAAGTTTCATGGAAAGAGCTTTTTGACGAGCTAAAGTTTCAAAAAAAAGCAGACTTCCACAAGGTGACATAGCTGCATTTTTGGAGGTAGAGTGTTAATGGTTGTTTCATGTATTTCTTTACCTATATGTACATTCTTGAATGAAACCATAACCGTAGTTCCATGTATTTACACGTCTACAATGCATGTTTCACCTTCTGCATCCGCATGCAGAAACCATACAAAATATAGGTATTACTTCTATTTCTTGCAACGCACTTGCTGCCTTTGCTAAATACATGCCTGCCCTTGAGGTAGATTCTCGTGAGAGAAGGTTTCATGGAAAGAGTTCTTCCAATGCTTCATTCAAAGTCAGTTCTTGAAATCAAAGTCTTCTGCTCAATCCAAATCATGCATAGCTGAAGTCTTCCTTGCAATATCGTGCAATACTCTTGCAATCAGGGTCTTCTCTTTTAATCACCGTCGTTGTTTTGTTAATCACTCTTTTCGATCAAAGCCTTCATGTTAAACCATCGTCTTTGTCTTTAGTCCAGGCCTTTTTTGGAATCAATCCTTCTTCTTACTTGAATCGAACGCCTTTTCCAGTCAAAATTGGCTTTTTAAATCCAAGTGCTCCGTTCATTCCAGATAATGTCTTTATTCAAAGTTTTTCTTGTAATCAAAGCCATCTCTTTGAAGCCAAGTCATCCTTTTCATCAAAACCTTCTTTTCAATCCAAGTTTTTCTTTTCAAGCAAACTTTTCTTCTTGTTATGTTCTAATCAACCTCCACCGGCCGGCCGGCCAGACCCTCAGTGGACCGGATACAGATACAGGTGCAATGAAATATCAACATGGATTTGAGAGGATCATGAGAAGTCAGAAGGCGTCCGAATGTGCTGAAACAATACTGGCTGTGGTTACCACGGCATTCCGTCTGAACCTCCGGCGCACATCCGATCTTGTTAGGATGGGACGGCAGATGTATGCCAAGCAAAAACAGGCCAAGACTGGCAAAGGCACGTAGCCAAATGCGCAGGCAGGCCAAGCCAATCAGATGTGCAAGCAAGCCAAGATCAGGCCAAGCAGAGCCCAGCGTATGAGATTGCTGCACAAGCAAGCATATGTATGCAGCTTTTCTGTGCTACAAGGAAGCCCCAAACAGGCAAAACCTGTTTGGGGAAAAATAGAAATGTATAGTAAAAAGCTACTACTTATCAAAATAAATGATACTAACGAAACAAAATTAATAATAACAATATATTGAATTGAAAAAGAAACAAAAGTAAAGGACTTTTGGTTTATGAAACATTTTTACAGGGTCAGAAAAAGGGGTGTATTAACGGACATTAAAAAAAACAAACGATGCCTCCAGAAACATCTTCAAAAAAGCCATAGAAAAGTGGACTCCTTCGTGGACATCCAAATCAAGGGTTTGGAAGTAAGCTGCCACCTTGGGATTTTCCATGATTTCCGTCAACCTGCGACGGGTTGAGCTGAGTGACACGGGGGGAGAATTTCATTGTGTAACGGTGTAACAACGAGATCACGGAATACTTGAAATAAACTCAAATCTGCTCGCACTTTTCCTGGCAGCATTGAGGGCGCCTTTCTTCTGTAATCATTCCAGTGCCACACCCATCCATGACCTTGAACATGCCTTCCTGCAGCAAGTAAAGGCAGAGTTGCCGCAGTGGGCTCAACTGTTTTGATGCAAATGCTGCAGCATCTCTAGTTGGTAATTACGACAGTATCAGGGCTTTCGCCATAGCTGAATTCTGTGCACTCGACCGGTGTTTCCCTCCCCAGTTCGAACACACAATCCTTCTTGGCTTGCGAGCAAGTTTCCAAACGACTTATGAGTTTGGCTTTCGTCGCGATCTTGTCCATAACCAGCTGCTCTGCATCATTCTGGGCTGCATCCAAGGTATCTTTCCTGATCAACAGGGGATCAAAGGTTTAATGTCGACTGAGCTGAGTTTAGTCCAGTAAGCCGGTCGGGGAGTCCTGGATTCCTGGATTCCAAAAGATTCTAATCCTTATGCACTAATGCTAATGATCTTATCTTCTTCTAGTAGCTGCCTAGCTATCTGAACTTGATTCTTAGATGCTTATTTAGATACTGCAATCTCCTGTCTAACTCATGAGCTACCTTGCAACCACATATTGGTTGAGGCCTGTAAGTACTTTATTCAGGGTTCATGCCATCATGTTGCTATCGCTGTTGCCAATGAGTCCCAAGGTTGCTCTGCTGAAAGAAGTGCAAAAGGATCGACTAAGTTGCAAAAAATTAAAAACAAATGCAAGAACACTCGAGAAAAATAGCAAACAACCAACGAACAACAATGAGACCAACAACAAGGGTACAGCGCCCCTCGATGGCCGCGCACGTGTTTACCTTTTTTTTGGAGATGATACATTGCCATTCCGAGTGGCGACCATTGTAAATAAGGTGTTTAAATGCAAATCTGTTTGTCAAAATCTTCCAAAATTCTGTTTTTCCGTTTTTATTAAAAAAGTTGTGTGTCAGTAAAAATCATCTTCATCGGAAGGCTTTTCTCTTCAGTGTTCCATTGATGTACAAATGCTCTCAAGTAGTTCCAAGGTTGAATATCTCTGGAATTTCTGCCAGCACACCCAAGTTCTTTTTTTTTCATCCGTGAAGCAGAGATTGTGCAAGAAACATCATGTTGCGTAGCAGTAAAGATGTCTTCTAGTGTAAGAAACATCATGTTGCGTAGCAGTAGAAGATGTGGTCCAGTGTAAGAAACATCATGTTGCGTAGCATCAAGATGCGTGCAAGTGCAACGAACGGAAACATCCCCCCCCCGCCCCACCCAAAAACAAACAACCCACCCCCAGACATCA
>DF241595.1:0-75208 GCA_000507305.1 Breviolum minutum Mf 1.05b.01 | reverse complement strand
CAAGCAGCATGCAAGAATGTATACAAATGAATTGCACCGTCGCAGCGTTCGCAGCTTTCGCAGCGTTCGCAGCGTTCGCAGCTTGATTTCGCAGCGTTCGCAGCGTTCGCAGCTTGAAGCGATTCGCAGACCATCCTGAGTACACCCTGAAATTTAAGATAACTATGGGCCCTTGGCAGCTAGGGTGAAATAACTCACGTTAGGGTGTTTTTTTCAGGCCATTGGTAAGGGTTATGAGTCCATTTATAACTAGTTTTTGGGCCCACCTTGTACCCCAAGAAAGCAAAATATTTGAAAGGAGATACATTTTCCAAGGCCCATCATTTTGGGTATCTATGTTCAATTTCGGGGCTCGGAATCGGTCGGAATCTGAGTGCAGGGTGCTTTAAGGACTGGTCAAATTATAGCGACGTCACACGACCTGGGCCCCAAAAGGTATATAGCTGAAGAAGGGAAATTCCCCTGATTTAGGTTGGTGAAATATTTTTTCATTTGGCCAGATGGTACCTTTGGGATGGTACCCTTAATGATCAACCCCATTAATACAACTTATTAGTAGTGGGTATTCATTGGGTTAAAAGGGTTTCTTGGGGTGTTAAACAGCTAGGGTACCATCCCAAGGGTACCGCCATTTGCCCCATGATTCAAGCTTCTGGTCGATCTTCAGAGTGTTGTCGTCCAAGGTCGTGGTTGCTTTCAAAGTCTTACATCGCGAGGACGCACGAGGCAAAATCCTTTCGGCATGGTGTGTTTTTTGGTTGTTCCTTGAGATATGACTTTTTGTCCCCCCGGGGTTGACCAGTTGACCATGTTTGGTGTCAAAAAATGGGGAGCCTTCGGAATCTTTTGCAGAAAAATAGCTTCAAATTTCTTTGTTTGGTTTCCTCATCAACACCTCCTTTCCGGTCTGCTGGGCATGGATGACTTGCGTCGGAAGTTGATGTTGGCATAGGAATTTTGTAAGTAGATAGTATAACTATAGGGTTATCATGGCTGGTCAACCTACCCCCCCTAATGTAACCCCCCTCAGGAAATAGGGGTTTGATAGCCGGCCTTATTATTCAGAAACAATCATATTCCAACCAGGTGCGAGCTGTTAGTTTCCGGGAGGGTATGTATTTTTTCTGGCTGCATTTGTATGTTACAGTTCCCTTGCAGTTGGTTGGCAGTTGAAACTTGTTGAGTTCAGGTAAGGACACCAAAGATAGCTGAGACTTGTGGTGCCATACTCAGGAAAGGGTAGTTTGAGTGATTTTTTGGAAGATGTTTGTGGGACATGTTTTTTTTCAACATAATTGATAAGATTGATAAGACAGACCATGGCGTCAAAATGCTGTTTAAACAATCACAGTGGCAGAGAAATACATGAATCTGGTCAAATTAGGGAGCGACCTCACACGACCGATGTCCCCCAAATGGTGGTGAATAGAAAGGGAAATCTGCTTATTTCAGGGAAACCTAGGTTGGTGAAATATAATAATTTGGCCAGATGAATGATGTGACCAACGTGACCCTCCAGAATGTTTGCAGATGAACTCACGACTTGTTTTGGAGGAGCTATTTTTGACGACACACACACACACACCTTGGAATATGATTAATCAAAACATCAGACATTCTCCAGCCTAAAGTTGCTAGACCAGGTGGTGGTTTCATTTTTTTTTGAATTTTCACCCCGAAAATTGGGGAAGAATCACCATGTTTGACGAATATTTTTCAAATGGGTTGGTTCAACCACCAACCAGCAGCATAGTCACATCTGTTATCCATTTGCGGGAGGCATCCATCTATGCCATTTTTTTGAAAGCATGGAAGAGGTTTCAACTGCTCAAACGGCGAATATCGCAATTAATGTAGGTTGCGTTTTGACTTATCTTTTCCCTAAGGATCCATACCCTTCCCGATCGAGTAGGTTTGATGGTCGAAACATCCCATCCCCAGGTCATAGGATTATAGGGGAAAATCCCTTTCTTGGGACATATCTGGATCCTTGGGGTGAGTTGCTGAGACTATTTTGTTTTGACAATGTGATTTTCAAGAAGAATGGCCTGACGATCCTCTTAATTCATTGATCCTCTTGATTCATCTTTTCGAACGGTGGAACCTTCTTGATGCCTGGCCGAAGATAGAGTCACCAGCATGGTTGGGGCTGGTGATGCTAAAGAGTAGGTGTTAGTAGGAGTACCAAGGAAATTTCAAGAATAGATACCAAAGAGGTTGTAGCTTTAATGTATTTGCATGGGAAAATCAACAATTCAATTACCAAAAACAACTCAATCAAGTTAGTTTACACATGTTTCGAATTTCTCAATCATTTTTTGTTTGCTTCTGAAGAAGTCACACAATTTGCACGTGTTTCTTAGGGTTTGTCCTACTGAGCCACGATCCAAGCCGCACTGCACCATCCAAGCCGTACCAAGGTCGACGGAGCTTTCCACGGCGCTCCGAAAAAAAAAAAACAAAAAAAACACGTATCTCCGGAGTGAATTTCGCCGAGCGACGGGGTCGTGTCAAATGTGATGTTATTTATGACATAAATTCACGGGAAGGTTCTGGCAGTTTACGGGAAGGTTCTGGCAGGATTCCAGTTTTTTTCAAAGCTCATGTGTTTGGTTTCAAACATTTCAAAACAAAACAAAACAAAAGGCAGTCCATTCACTTACTTCAAAAGAAACGCAGTAAATTAGAATCAAGCCATGAAAAAACCAGAATGGATAGTAATGTATACTCCCCAGAAAACGAATGGCTGGAACCTGAAAATAACCCCTTTGAAAAGAAACATCATCTTCCAAACTACCTTCCTTTTTGGGTTCCATGTTCGTTTTCTGGGTGTATACTTGGATGTCCAAGAAAGTTAGGATCAAAGGTTAGAATCAGTGGGTTATAAGTTATAACCCCAATTAATATCCCATTTATATATAAGTAGGTGAAACAACCCATTTACTAACCATTGATCCTAACTTCCAACGCAACATCCTAGTAAGAAATATATCTCCGAAACGTGATGGATTACCAAACAAAAGGAAATTGCCATTAAAAAAAACAAAACGCCGTTAATATGTTAAATTATATAAATGTCACATCATAAGGATGGCAACTCTTCCCTTTCTTTGTTTTCTCCGACATTTCAACCTTCCCAACCGCAGGACAGTGATGCCAGCCTTCCCTCGAGCATATTCCGAAGTCATCACACATGAGCAGATCATGTCTCAGGCAATGGAGGGTCAAAATTGTTTATGCTGGGCATTACATTTCCCCCAAGGTTTACTCTCCTGAAAACTAACATGGCAATGGAAAATCACCAGGTTTTAATAGGAGATACATCTTCAAATGGTTGGGTTTTAGGTTTTTGGAGGTGTAACGGCTCGCCCTTAAAAAATGATGCTTGGAAGACGGCCATCATTTTTTTTGGACGGTCCAAATGTTGAGCTGTTAAACATCCAGAAAAATGGCGGGCTCAAATCCCTCCATTTATATCCCATACCATGCATGTATGGTATGATTACCTACATTTACCATGAAAATCAACCAAATGTAGGTAAATATACCATACATGGATGGTATCGGTATAGTATTTGATTTTGGGATGTTAATTCCCCCCGGCCCCCTGAAAACCTGCCCCGAATTTTCCCGGTGAAAATTTTGATGGTTTGGAAGATGCAATGATTGCAATGTCCCTTTGAATTGGTCCCTTTAAACAGGGGGCTTTCCTTCGTTACATTTGTTGCCGGGGGATGATGTACCACTGCAGATTAAACACGTTATCAAGTTACATGGATTTTGTGGGATTTCGCTTAACTCCCCGTGCTTTTTTTCCGTTGCGACTCTAAAACAAAACAACACATGAGTCGCCATTGTGGATGTTTCCTTAAATAGTGGGTTTTCCCCCCAAAATCATCCATTTTAATGGTGTTTTCCATTATAAACTTATAAACCATCCATTTTGGGGTGTTTCCCCCTATTTTTGGAAACACCTATATATTTATCAAGAGTATGCGAAAAATTGGTGCCAACCTATAGTGATTCCCAGCTGAGGTTTTTTTTTTTGAGTTGCCAACCTCTTTTTTCGCCAGATGCCGGGTTCCCGTCCTCGATTAGAATCCACCCAAAGTGCGGGGCCCCGCTTCCCGGCGGGAGGGTTGAATGGTGGTTACGGCATGTGATATTCACGGTTGGGGCCCGGCATAGTGATTTTGGTGAGATTAAAACGATGTGTTCCTGGTAGACGTGGTGATATTTGGTGATATCATGTTTGTTTTTGATTCTTGGTGATTTGAACTGATCATGTAAGATGAACTATAATTATAGATAATTAATATTTCTGTTCCTCCTCATCGTCGTTTTTATGGTAATCGTCATCATCGTTATGATCATCATCACGATCGTCATCCTTAAGTACCTGGTCCTCATCGTTAAGTCTAATCATGATGGTCATCATCAATGCGAATACTGTCCATCAACCACAATCACAGAATTTTTTGTCCATCATCCATCCTCAAAGAAAGCTTTGAAAAGAACCCTTGCTATGGATCAAGATTGGTGGCATTGGACCCCAATAGATTGGAGCAATTCCCAGAACAAAAATATTATTTCTATTTGCTGGTCCCATTTCCAGACACCCTTATGTTGATTGATTTTCGAGTCCAACATTCTTGCAGACTGAAGTGGCAGTGAAGAAGATGTATTCTTTGTTGGGGCCTACTTTTGGGTCGGGCAGTGATTTTGAGCAATGGTTGGAGGTTTATTATACCCGTTTATATCTAGGTGGTGGTTTCAAATATTTTTTATGTTCACCCCTAAAATTGGGGAAGATTTCCAATTTGACTCATATTTTTCAATTAGGAGGTTCAACCACCAACCAGTTGGTCATTGAATTTTTTAAATGACGCCTCCTTTGAACAAAAGATCCAGTGGTTCAGACATGCAGCCAAATTCGCGGGACCACAATCTCATGTCTCCCCAAAATTCACACAGCACTTGGGTTTTTTCATCTCGACACAAATTATAGCCGAATAGCCCTGATGTTCCGAATGTATGGAATATTTGCATACATTCTGTGAAAAATGGCCACAATCAAGGGGAAATGTATGTAAATATTTCGTACATGGAGCATCTGGGTAGGTGAGCAAATGACAAAACTCACAAGAACATCTATTAGACATTGGTTCCAAGTTATCTGATATTTCACCTAAAGCCAATCTTGTTGGGTCAAAACTTTTTTCCTAAACTATCCAAGAACAGTCTCTTTTTTATTTGATCGTGGGGGGTTCAAAACTAAATCTAACAATATTGTATTATTTCAGGTGAATCAACGTGACCTTTTGCTCCCCTAGTTGGATGTCACTTAACATTTCCAAAAGGGTCACTCAACCATCCAAAAAATGAAGTCACTTTGAATCACCTGGTATTTGCATGTATATATTTGCAGTAATATCATCTAATTATATATAACCCTAGTTTGGTCAGAAGGTCTTTTTTGGGTAGTTGTTTCTTGCTGTCCCAAATACCTCCAAACTCCGTCCGCTGTTTTGGAAGCCCTTTAGGGCAGTTCCGCGACCTCTCGCTCCCACATTTTGTTGAGGAGTTTTCTCAACTTGAAGAGCTACGTTTAGGATCACTAAACCCAAATGAGCCATGGACAAAGCGCCCCTAGTTGTTTAGGGTTAATATGGGATGAAATACTACTCAGTTGCGTGGGGATCATAATGACCCATTATAAGATTTATAAGGATCCCTATTAAACAAACAAAACAGTATAACGGAAAGTAAGAGGGTTTTTTTCGTGTCTCAAATGTGATCCGATTGAGCAATGATGAAAACCCGGACACGTGATATGAACCATTGGTTATGACATGGCTCATGAAATATTCCCTATATACCTGGCTAGAAAAATATCCTATATAACCCAATCAACCGGGGGCCCTTCGGTCACTGCCCAATTCAATTGTTTCCCCCTTGGAAGATTCTTAGCTTAAGCAAATCTATATAATTCCATGAATCAATGGTTGTTTGAGGTTCCCTTAATAGGTGGTAGGTACCATAATCCCCCAGTTGGCAGTATATACCACTTATATACCACTTATATATTGCGAATTGGGTGATTGTATGGTACCTAGCACCTATTAAGGGAACCAGGAAACTCCATTGAATGAAATGCCCCCTTGGAAGATGATTTTGGATCCTTTAAATCCCTTGGGTCCACGCCTTTTTTTTTTAACCGTCCGCCAGGTTGGCGTGGTTCGCCCGAGTTAACGACTCGCAAAGTGGCCAGACATGCGGAGACCTTCAGGATTGGAACTTCGCAAGGGGAGGTTTCCGAGGTTTGAAGGTCCCAAGCTAAGGCCCCAGGAACCCAAAGAACTCCAAGGGGTGAAATAACCCCAGCTAATTACTGTAGCTACATATATTTCTAAGGCCATTTACAGGGGTTATAAGAAAAAAACTAGATGGTGGTTTCAGTTATTTTTTATTTTCACCCCTATTTGGGGAAGATTCCCAATTTGACTCATATTTTTCAGATGGGTTGAAACCACCAACTAGTATAACTCCATAAAAATGACTGGTTGGTTTTGGGCCCACGGGTTGTAGTTCAACTATGTTAAATTGCTGACTGGAAGATTCAATTTGAGCATTCTTGGGGCGTGGTTCATATGACTATGACGAGACTATGGCTATGACCGACATACCAACTATGCATGATGAATAAATGCGCCGGCGGCTGCCCCCACAACAAGACCAAGGCCACTTCCGACCCCTACGCCTGCCCAACGGGCAATCCTCATCAACAGCTTGATTAAGGACCAAATTGAGTAGCAAATGGCTTTCTGACACACAAAACTTTCCGTTTGCCGAGTGCAGGAGAAGGAAGAACTCCGGCAGCGCATCCGCACGCAAGACCACTGTAAGAATGACAAATGATGACACTATACTTTTTTCTTTGCGTTGTGACGATGTGCCTTCAGCCTTAAAATCACCCAAGTTTGGGGTGCACTCCACAAGCCGCAGCTGAGTCACATGTAGTGGTGCAAGAGATTTCAATCACATCAACATCACGAAGGCCATTCGACCAGCTGCTTTCTTGTGTGAAATACATCAATTCTTCTGCTACCTTCACCATTCCTTGTGACACCTTGAGAGCTACACCGGAATTTTGGTGGTAAGCTTCCTGTACAAGCTTCCCGGTTACCATATCCCCATTCCCTGGATTAGGGATTCTGGATTGGCAGTGGGATATCCGGGAAGGCTTGGGAGTGGGTAATTGCCTTACGGTCCAAAAATAGATGGCACAGATACCTTGAAAAAAGGTAGGTTATAATCGAGAATCCATGTAAACCAATATGTAGGGACGGTTAAGCCAGGTAAATTTCAAGTACTGTAAGGGGTCCCATGTCCTTCGGGGTTTCTTTGCACATTTTTTAATTGATATTCTCAGCAAAACGAGGGGCAAATCGGCAAATCTTGCTTTGAAACAATGCCATTTTACCAACTTCCAACTGACTGATCCCTCGACATCCAGTCATATATGGTATCTGAGGAAGCTCGGTGTTTTGCGCATGTTTTTTTGGGGGTCCAAAATATAAGGTATTCTCAGGAGGTGTTTGGATGTCTAGGGGATGGAAACAAAATAACAAAACACACATTATCCAAGAAAACATGTTTTTTTTTACAATGGCTTATCCCTAAGAATCCAGACCCCTCACGATCGAGCAGGATTGATGGTCAATCCCATCCCCAGAATAGGATTATAGGGGAAATCCCATTTTTTAAGACATATCTGGATCCTTAGGGTATAATGGCTTATAATAAACCCCACTGTACCAACCTTCCAACAAACAAACCGAAAGAAATCCCAGAAGGTTGACTACGAGAAAAATAAGACCATCCAAAAAAATAACCAAATCCATCTAAGGCCAAAACCCTTCGAAACAAAATCCACCATTTATCCTACCACCATTTGGTAGGAATATATGTTTTATATTGCTGTGTTTTTTTCGAAGCACCGTTTCAAAAGCAAATCTACATGGGAGTTCAGGGGAGCAACCCAATGTACAGTTGTTGGTTTTTTATGGATTCGAAACCATGGTATTCATCACCATTTCAGACTCAACCACCATTTTGGGAACATATGTTTGGAACTTTTTTCAAGCACCGAAAAAGCAAATCTAAGGATTTTTTTCATGGCAATCTTAGGGTATCCCACAATTTGGGATGACATATTTTGTTCTTTCAAACCACCGGCTCCAAGCAAATCGAAGTCAGCGGCGGTTGAACAAACGGAGTTCATTTTTGAGGATTTGTGCATTGGCCAAGAAACTGCCGTGTTCTTTTGTAGTTTATGTTGAAGGGTTGCAGTCTTGGGAAGTGATGTGCATTATATGGCTTGAATATCTTACATGAGAATAAAACATGCCATTGAATTGAAGGATTGGTAGGAACGCTTTCTGTTAACCAACCAGGTGATTGTGGTGGGTGCAGTTGGTGGTTTACTATTCTACGCATAAGCACAAGTTGATATTCCATGATATTCACCTTCACCAAGAGTTACTGCAAATGTCAGTACATCCACTGATCATGAATTGCATTTGAAGTACTTAGGGCAATTACTGCAAGTGACTTGAAATGGACGAATATGTTGTGGTTGATGAGTCTTTTTGTGTGTTAGTGCAGCAATCCCTGGTTGTTCGGGTTATGTATAAATTATATAGATAAAGTAGGGACTATGCTATCCATTCGAAATCATTTAATGTTATTCCAAGCCATTATAAGGATTTGTATTGCATCTCCGAACACTAACATGTGTAAAATGGTTGGAAGACGATCCCTTTCCTGTTGAAATGGCCCTTTTTTTGGGGGACTTGTTTGTTTTTTTTTCGGGGTTCGAATCAATCAGTACCCTCCCTGAAACTAACATGGCACCTGAAGATAACCTCTTGGAAAAGGAGATTCCTATTGGAAACCATCATTTTTAGGTGCTATGTTAGTTTCAGGGAGGGTAAACATGGCATAAACTGTGTTCCAAGTTGTCGTGCCCCGGGCCCCTTGTCCAAGTTTTTGACCCGACAGAAGACCGAAAAGCACATGGAAACAATAAAAACCTACAAGGTGGGCCCCCCGAGCCGATCCTTAAAAATGGAGTTAATTATAAGTGTTAACCCTTACTAAATGCGCTTATAAAGATGGCCTGAAATGAAATTTATAAATGGGCAATTTGGGGTTATTTCACCCTACTAAAAAAGCGGCTATAACCATCACTCCATTGAAATTAGCCGACGATCGGCTAAGACACCATCACCCTTGTAACTGGTGCAACTCTCCCCCACCATAAGAGTCTGAGGTTGTTTCAACACACCTTTGGAACACACCCCGAGCAACCTTTACCAACGGGCTATAAAGGGATTCCTTTCATAGTGGGCGAACGGGGGATTGCCTGGGGTGTGCTCTACGGGTGTGTCGATCAGCGCATCTGGAAGTGTCTGACTTCCTGAAAGGTTGTTTCGAACATGGAAAAACAATCACCATCTTCTTTTGCTTGGTGGTAGTTTCAAACAGTTTTTATATTTTTACCCCTAGTTGTTTGGGGAAATGATCCAATTTGACGAGCATATTTTTTAAATGGGTTGAAACCACCAACTAGAAATTAGATATTTTGTTTTTTTATGGTTGAAGAACATGGGAAAACTCTCACCATCGTCTTTAGCTATTGATCTTTATTTCCATTTTTTTTGTTTAATCATTCATTCGATCAACATCCTCAATATGAAAAAACAGCTAGCTCAGGTATCATCTCTAAAACTAACACTTCGCACCTGAAACAATAGCATCCCAAAAGGAAAGGAATCATCTTCCAACTTCCACCCATCAATTTTTAGGGGTAAACTCGCTGTTAGTTTCAGGGAGGGTATCTTTTTGTTGCCCCATTCTCAGGTTGTTTCAACACATCTTTGGAACACACCCCTTAACCTTTACCAACAGGCTATAATGGGATTCCTTTCATAGTTGGCCAAGGGGAGTGCCTGGGGTGTGCTCTAGGGGTGTGTTGTAATTTTCTTGGACCTATGTTTTTTGCTTCCAACCAAAAAGGACTATTGGTCCTCAACCTTTGCCGCGGGCATGGTCAGCAGCATCTCAGCAGCATGGGGGAGAGGAGGTGACTGATTTTTTTTTTGTGAGCATGAAGGATGATATCCAGCCATCAACAATTTGATACTTGTATATAATTGTACCTGAAGGTCAAAATAGATGGCACAGATACCTTTTTTTTTAAAGGTAGGTTGGTAAAGGGTCCTTATAAACCAATTTGTAGGGACTGTGTCATCAATTTTTGAACTACTGTATTTGTATATGTATGTATGTTTTTGAAATACAGAAATACAATTAAAATTGTTCAGAAATGTATTTCAGGGGGGATTGAGTACATGTTTTGGTGCAAGGGATGGAGGTATGTATACAGTATTATTTTTGTTCCGTGAACACATTCAAACAAACAAAATGGTTGATTAAGTTTTGTTTAAGGGAAGAAACCCTACCTTTTGGGCCCAGAGAAAATCAAAAAAATCAATCCGTGGGAATCCCCACAATGGAGTCATTTTTTATGCATAGATGGAGTCAAAAGAAACCTACACTAAGTAGGGTTACAACACCCCGTTGTCCATTTATAAGCTTACTTGGCCAATGGCTAAACTTTAAACTTTTTGGGATTACATATTTAGTAGGGAAAATAAAGTTCAAACTTTCATTTCAGGGTTCCATTGGCTAAGTGAGTAAGGCTAGTTTTAAAGGGCCCCAAATAGTCCATTTGTACACTGGTAGGGGCCTGATCCCTTGTGGCATCTCGAGTTCACCTTTGTTTCCGTGAAAGAGTAATGAGGGTGACCCGCCTTCCAGTAAGAGTCATTTAGCAAAGTTACTACATTTCTAGTAGGGAATCCTGAACTAAACCTTAATTTTGCCATTGGCATCCTGTGTCTTGGGGTAGATCCCAAGACATTTGAAAAAAAACAACAAAACATGCCATGTTTTGGGAAAAAATCTTCCACTGGGAAACTAAGGTGACATGGTGCAACAGTAACAACTTTGGCAGTCCAAATCAGAATCCAGTTGGAGTCTGAGAGGAAATTTTGTGAAGTGGCAGTGAAGTTGACGAATTGTCAGTACATCTTGAGTTGTCCTTTCTCCAAGTACTTCCCTGAAAACTAACATGTCCCCTAAAAAGTGACCATTTCAGTAGGGAATACATCTTCCAACCATCGATTTTCAGGGGACATGTTGGTTTTCAGGGGTGTAACAGTGGCATGCTTATAGGGATCCCCTACTCAAAATATGAAAAATCCTGGTGGTGACTGGCATCCTGGGCAAGAGGATAACCCAAAGGACATCCATTGACATCATGAAAAGTTAAGTTAAGATGGATACTTTGGGGGCTGCCAAAACCCTTTCAACTGTATCCTGTATACAATCTGTTGGTTTTGATGAAGGGCCATTTAAACTAGTCTTCGTTATGATCCACTGTGAACCAGTGTTTAGGTAGAACATGGTAGAACCCAATAAATGTGCAAAATCATGGTTTGGAAAACGTAAATAACTTTGGGTATCCATATTAAATCTCAAAGCTGTAGGCTATGGCTCAAAATCGCTGGCTTTTCAATATTGATGGAATGCCGATTCTTGTCCTTCCGGTTTTTCCAATGTACATCATCATTTTTTGGAGTAAGGAATGTTTTTTCCAAATCCACATAGAATTTAAACATATTTCCAAGTACCCTGACACGAACATTCCCCCCAGAAAAATGATGTTTGGAATGCTTAAAGTTTCCGAAACTGGGTATCGACGTACTTTCAGGGGCAAACTGGCTGTTAGTTTTGGGGAGTGGCTGTCAATTTGGAATCGACATACTATTCCTCCGAAAACTAACCTGGAACGTGGAAAATCATCCCCGTTGATAAAAAGAACATCCAGGTGGTGGTTTCAAATATCTTTTATTTTCACCTCTACTTGGGGAAGATTCCCAATTTGACTAATATTTTTTCAGATGGGTGGCTCAACCACCAACTAGAAGAACATTATTTTTCAATCCACTGCATCTTTGGATTCAACATGTTGATTTTTTGGGAATCATCCCACCCTAAGAATCATGGGATCTCAAAACTGGTGGTTTGGAGATCCCAGAACCCTGCTATACAGGGTCTACCCTCTCCATAGGAGGGTCCAATGATTCTTAGGGCAAAAGTAATTTCCCTTCCAGGGCTTCATTTTCAGATGCTTTGTTTGTTCCGATGATTTGTTTGTCTCTTCCTCGAAGTCTTTCGGTTTTTGAGTGCAAGGCTTCAACTGTAAGATAAAACAAATCCTGCTTGATTCGGAATGTTGACATGATATACCTTGGAAGATTATAGCAGAACCTAAAAATCACCTTTTTGAAAAAGGAAATCATCTTCTAAAAACCTCCATTTTTGGGTTCCATGTTAATTGTCACGAGTGGTATCGACCGCATTTTTTTTCCAATACACATATATTTGAAAGTTGTTCTTGTCTTTCAAGATGCCTATTTGTTTGATTTTTTTGTTGACGTATGGCTCATAGGTAAACATTATATACAATTATATAACTAAGTGGTGCTTTAAACATATTTTTCAATGTTCAACCCTTTAGTTGGGTAAAGATTCCCTGTTTGACTTATACGCCAGGACCTAGACTAGCTCTCATGAAAGCCAAGAGACCTTGTCGAAGCCCTTCCATCTCCAATCAAAGGAGAGAAGATGTTGCAAGATTTGCTCAATAGCACATATCCAATTCAAATATTTGTGATCCAAAATATCCAAGATATATGACCTGAGCCAGAAACGCAACAAGCTTAACTTTGAAAAGAAATCTTGAAATATTTATGGGAGATTCACATTGTGTGATGCCGTCCAGGGAACTAAGATATCTTTTCCTCAAAGCACTTTTGAGTCGATTCGACTTTCTGGCTTTCCGGTTTGGTTGGATATGTTTGTTTCCTGGATGGTACCATAGAAGTAAAGCAAATAGGCAATTCTATTGCACATTTGGTCAATATCAATTTGTTTTACATATGCAGATGTTTTAAGTCCCATTTTGTGCATTTGGTTTTTGAGATCTCCCAACATGTTGAAGGTTTTTTTTTGTCCGCCTTCATCTCTGCTTGGGGTTCCGAAAAACATGCTCGGCACCTGAGACATTACTCACTTCTTCATCTCAGAGGGAGCACAGCAAGGAGCCTCACAGGGAAAAAGATAGGGGATGAATGGGGATTATACTACTCATCTATGCAAGGTTTATAGTAGCCATGATAGGGATCCCCTATCAACCAACCAGTATAATGAAATGTCACGTACGGGTCTTGATCACTGCTCATGTAAATTAGATTTTTGTATATTTACCATTAAAACATCAACAGACAGTAAGTAAATATACCATATATACATGGGTCCTTTGGGTACTGTCGTTTCGGTAGGACGTTTCCAGCGTACTTATGACTTATAAATGGAACACTAAAAATACAGACATGATTAACAAAAGGTTTGATGATATTTGCTACGCTATGCTCAGACTTTCCACGAAAACAGTTTTGTCAAAAGACATGAGTAAGAGGGGTTTGTCGAACCCCCAAGTAAGCATTGTGAGTGTGGCACTACTCGTCGTGATCAGAAAACTTAGATTCCAGTCGTATATATGACCGTATAACTGACGAGCCACTTGCTGAAAAACTGGTATGGTATGATGCATAAGTGCATGCAAGCGGTTCAAAATAATTTTGACACCGCAAAATGGATGCTTTCAATCTTTGGCAAACAATTGTCCCTAGTCTTCCAAATACCTGCTCATAAGGTCTTTTGGCTAAGATGTTGGGCTTGACATCCCTCCTTAGCAAGTGTTTGGAAGCCTACGTAGGGTGTATAGTTCCTTTTAGTAATTCTGACCCGTGATCACATCGGTTTCAGTAAGTTTCAGGGGAGGACTTCCCTCAGACTCACGATTAGACCCGAGAAATCGGACTCGGACCTCAACGACTTGTGAGGCTTCATTTTTGGATAATGGCCATGCCAAAAAAAAAACTATTAGATTATCCCCATCCATTGTTGGTGATACCCTCCCTGGAACTAACAGACATATTCCCTACCAAGGCACTTTTGAAGATGGTTTTCCTTTTCCCCAGGTGGGATATGGACTCATTCACTGGAGGGTATCTAACATGGAATATTCTCTCGAAATTTCGTGGATTTCCGGATCCAGAGATCTCCGGTAAAACCCTGTATGGCGGATTCTTTTTCTGCTTCCATGTCGTGAAGTAGTTGCGGTTTTGCCGCCAGGACATGAAGTCATCGTCTCTTGGATGATGGTTTTCCCCTTTCAGGGTTTCTGGGGGGTGGAGTACTGTTGATGGAAGAAATCCTGCACCACTTGGGATGTACAATTCCCAGTGAATAGTGGGATATCTACCATATCAACTGGTGCAGGATTTTTTCCATCAACAGTATGGTTTAGAAAAGCCTACAAATCTGGAAGATACGGGTACAATATTATTGTATTTAGCTAAATATATGTATGAATTCATCGATGCCCAGCACACATGTTATACATATCTTGTTATACACGATACTACACTCATTTTGCAGGGTTTTTACCTCATTTGATACATCACTTCTGTTTTTTAAAGGGTTTTTTTAACGGATTCTACCATAGTAAATCACCACGTTTCACCACCATTTGGGGAATATGTTTTTTCAAAACAACTTAAGCAAATCCAAGCTTAAGCTTCCCCCCCCAAATGATCAGCTAGAGCTCACCTGAAAATGGACAGAGTCTTCTGGGAAACTACAAGTACCATGTTTTCATGGGAATCTGAACTAACCCCCATCAAACCAACCCCCGCCAGAAATAGGGATTTAATCAAGCCTTATTAAGGGAGAATGGTGGCTAATAACCCCTTAATAAGCCTTTATTTCTGGTGGGGGGTAGTTTTGATGGGGGTAGTTGGTAGGGCCATGATGTTTAGGTTCTATGTCAATGTAGTTTGAGATGCACCAAAGTTGAACAAAAAGGGTGGTTGGATGACGATCATTTCCTTTTGGGGTTTTGGCCTATTCTCAGTGGCAAACTGTTACCTTCAGGAATGTAATATATTTAGAAAAGTCACCAAATGGCAGAATCAGCCGCAAAAATCCAATTCGTAAAGTGCTTGGTTTTGAGACCACAGAAGAAGCCTGCTTCTATACTTAGATTCGTTGAAAAAGGGATGAACATCACTAGAATTATTTGGTGAAAAAACCCACCACGACTTTGGGGAAGTTCTTTGTCCTTACGCATCCACCACTTGGAGGATCATCCCATTTAGTAAGTGATTAGTAACAATGGTTAGTAAGTTCCCTATGTAGGGTTGTTCCACTTTCAAGTCACCTAAATGGCTTACAAATGAGGGTTACCAGCTACTTAACTACTTACTAACTGGGATGATCCTCCAAGCAAGCAAATCCAAGTTTCAAGATCTTCATATAGTTCAACAACCGAAAAAGAAGAAACATTTGGGGATGGGATTCCATTGGTTCTTTGTAAGAGCACCATTTTTTGGGGGGCGTTATCCTCAAAATAAAGAAATTGACGAATCTCATTGGAGAGATTGGATTGGATTGGAGTCCAACCGACAGAATGCATGCAACATGCTTGATGATATTTCTGCCGGTGGCAAGAAAATCTGGTACTCAGCGGTGGTAGAGCTAAAGACTCACGAGGAAGTTCTTAGTGGGAAGCTCTCTACAAATGACGCAACCTTGCTCAAAATTGAAGGATGTTGAATTTCGCGGTTTTTTCACCACTGGAAGAGTCATGACCTCCTTCCGCAAGGACGAAAACTTGCCGAATCTGTTAACGTCTGTTAACGCAAGGAGGCAGGATCCAGGCAGGATCATGGCAGCGTCGGTTTAGCAGCCTCTTAGATGAGCTGCGAGGTGCTGAAGAAGCCGTGAGTTTTCTGAGAGCGCCAAGGCATATGTGATCCTGCCTGAAAAAAAAGCTGAGGCTCTTATTCAATTCATACCTGGTTGGTGGCAACTCAAATATTGTTTATTTTCACCCCTAGTTGGGGAAATGATCCATTTTGACTATATAATATTTTTCAGATGGGTTGAAACCACCAACTAGATACCTATCTTTGGCCCTTCGTTTGCAAGCCGAGTCTTCACGCTGCTTTAAGCTGAAGACTCGACGTCAGCTGAGAAGGTTGCATACCTATTAAATGACATCATAGAATGTGCATGAGATACCGGGGGTAAATACCCAATGATCCTCTAGGGTCCAAAAAAATTAATAAGGAATCCATAGGAATCCGCATAATGGGCTTATAACCCCCTAGCACTGGGTTGATGACCATTCCCTAACGCAGGGAAGCAATGAGAAGTTAGACCTCAACACAAATCGATGGAACGAAACATGTTCCTACGAAACAACAGGTATACCTTGTAAGCCAAGTACCCTATTTTTAAGGCAATAGTTGCTGGTTTTAGGGGTAAAGTTGCCTAAAAAACTAGGACACTTGGCGTTCCAGGTAGTTGAAATTACCACCTGAATCTTCACGTGGGATGGTTTGGACCCTGGAAAAAAACATTCACACTCGTTCAAAAGTGGATTCCATGAAGGTCAATCAACTTGGATTTGTTGATTCGATGGTGATTTGTTTTTGAAGGATTTATATAAAGAAACCATGGGGATTCGTCACCATTTTTCACCACCATTTGGGGAATATGTTTGTTCCAAGATATCTTCGACAGAACGGTTCCTGAACGGACCCCGAAAAAACCTGAGTATCTACTAGCTCTCTGTTGGTAAGGTCCCATTCAATTTTTGATCCCAGACGATCCATGTATGGTACATTTTGCTACATTTACCATAAAAATCAACCATTCATGTAGCTAAACATACCAGTCCCTACGGATCCAGATATGTCCCAAGAAAGGGATTAACCCTACAATCCTATTGTGGGGATGGGATGTTTCGACCATCAAACCTACGAATTTTCGGGAAGGGTATGGATCCTTAGGGTGTCCCATGGATCCTATGGGGATGGATTTGTATATTGACGGTCGCAGTTCTCCAAGTCTTCCCCCCGAGGCGGGGACCGAATTTTCCACAGCCTCCACGAGCTGTCGTTCTCAAGCTCAGTTCGGGTATGAAAATTCCATAGGGTTTTTGGGGAAACACTTCGGAAATTTTCACGGCTATATCTAAGAATTTTCCAACATACCCCTGGAACATACCCCAGACCCAGAACCAACAGTTTATGAAGGAATTCCTTTCATTTGGGGGTTTGGGGAAACCTGGGGTATGCTCCAGGGGTATGTTGGCTTTCTCTTAGACTATACCGGCTATACCAAACAATGGCCATGTTAAATAAAAGGAGTCACCTTTTACACAAAAACGGAGTCCTTGATTTTGGGTTGTTTTTTGTTAGCTTTGTTGGAGCATGTAAGATTTTTGTTTAAAGAAGCACATGACAGCAGAAAAAAAGTTAAGTTATATAATGCTGTATGTTGGGATGTTCCCCTTCCCATGATGCAATCGTGGCGAGTGATGGTTTAACTCCAGATCCTCGAGGAATACAAAACATAATTGTCATCTTGTTGTTCACGATTGCATCCTACTGGGATGTCCATGGTACTTAGTAACTAGATTCTAACCCCAATAAAAGTAGGTTGTAAGTGCCCTTAAAAAGGTTATAAATGGTTATAACCCAACTTACTAACCAGTTACGCTCACTTCCATGGACACCCTTATTAGGAGGGCTTTTTCATGCCAAGTTGCATCAAGTACTCGGAGGATCATCCCACTTGGGATGTAGGTGATCGTAAGTCCCCTAGACCTGGGGTTATGGGAGTGGGACCCCTTCCAAATGGCCGAACTCCATGGCGAACGTAAATGGTGGAAAAACGAACACTTGCTAATTGGGATCATCCTCCAAGTATGACATTTCATGATTTTCATTACATTTCCTGCAACTATATAACTTTATTCAACTGTCAGACTAGCTGGTGGTTTGAAACTTATATACTGTTTGATTTTTACCCTGAGTTGGGGAGACGATTCAATTTTGCCTAATCTTTTTCAAATGGGTTGAAACCACCAACTGGTAGATGATTGACATGTTTTTTGAGTTTTTTTCAGAGGATCTTTTGGTTGTTGAACAGCATGTCCAATTGCGATGTGGCGAGCGCGCTCAATAGAGTGTGTTTTCTCCTGAAAGTTTGAGACCGCAAAATTTGGAACCTTAGTATTGATGGGTCAGGGTTTAGGCAGTGACTATGTTTTTGAGCATATACACCCACATGGGTTGTGGGAGGAGGAGTTATATACAAATTCCTTTTGGGGAAAGTACATTTATTAGGAGTTTTGTCACTTGTGTGTGTTGGGTGGCAGTTTGCTTCCAAGACATGTGGTCTCTTACCTAACATCTCTCAATGAGTTTCTATCATTTCATTGTGAAACCTAATGGGAAATGACTGATGACTAGAACATATGTTCATTGAGAAATTGCATTTTTAGGTATGTCCACGAAACGCGGACACAAAATTAATGTCTCATTTACTAAATCTTCCAGAATTTGGAGGTTTTAGGTAAATGAAATCTAAATGACGTAGGAAACCGAGAAAGTTGTAGTTGAATCTCCGGAGAGTTCGAAATTTCCGTAAAACGATTTTGCCACCAGTGAAGCGTTGCGTTTCTGGCAAAAAATGGCCTTCAAACGACGACGTTTCCGACGAGAAAGTCCCAGATTCTGAAGGAACCAATCATCCATACTGAACGGGTGATGGTTCAGATTTTTTGCATATTTTGGCCGGGATGTTTCAAACTCCATGTATCTAAAAAAAGGGATGAACAACTAACAACCAGCCTCAACTGATGCAGGATTTCTTCCATAGTATCACAAGACATGTCATGTCACTGGGTTTTGGGGGTGTTACCTTGTTACCATCTTGAACAACGCCAGCTACAAGTGGATATTCCAATCCAAAAACACAACACCTGAGGTTGTGTGTGGCCGCGCGAAGATTCCTGTGCTTTGGCGGCTTTTGGATGAGTCAAAATACAGAAGGAAGCATGACCTAATACTTACAAATCAATCATTCATGTAGGTCACGATTTTGGTGCTTAGTGATGATGAAACGAGCAAACAAATTGCACACTTTTCCATAGTAAATTAGCAAATGGTAAGCAATTTTGCTTGGCAACTACTTGGGGGGGGTTGGTGTTTTTGTCCTTTCTACCATGGTAAATCACCATTTTTCAACCACCATTTCGGATTATAATTCCATGGTAAATCACCATGTTTCACCACCATTAACTGGTAAATCACCATTAAACCATAGTAAATCACCATTGAACCACCTTTAATTCCTCCAAACAGTCGCAAATCTAACAAAACAACTGGAACTCAAATTGAGCTGCTTTGGGTCGATGATTTCCTTTTCCCATGACGATATTCTCCATGGGAGGATCATTTACCTACTATGATGGTAACGTTTTATAGTTTTATTTACCTACTTGGATGTCCCAGGAAGTTAGTAAATGGTTAGTAAATGGGTTATAACCTATTTATAAATGGGGTATATTGGGGTTATAACCCACTTACTAACCATCTACTAACTTCCTGGGACTTCCAAGTATGGAATGAACCATAAAAATGGTATGGAAATGTACTTACCATACATCATTTTACCATTTATGTACTATATTTATATACGTAGTTTTTATTTACCGACCTACATTTACCATGAAAAATCAACGAAAGTCATGTAGGTAAATATATACAATCCTCCATACAATCATCCTAAATTTCCATATGTAGGTCAAATGTAGGTATGAATACCGTTCGTCCCATGCATCCGTCATGGGATGAACCTACTAAGTATTGAGAATCTAAGGGGATTTGCCAAGAAATAAGGCCTTATTAAGGGACTATCAACCATTGGTTTCGCTTAGTAAGGCCTTATTAGTGCATTAAAGGTTTTCCAGCCGTTCGGTCCTGCTGTCCCCAGGCCTCCACTCGCCCGACAGGTAGGGTGATGTGATAAGCAGGGGGGTGAAGATCTTTAAACAAAGCAGGGGTGGTGGAGGTGATTGTTGAACTTGTTGAACTTGTTGAACTTGTTACTTGTATTGTTTCTTTCTTGTCTTGTTTTGTTTCCTGATTTTTTGTTGCTTGTTACGAATTCTATTATGGTTCTTCTTACTATATACTTGTTGCGGTTGTGAAACAGACGTATTTTTCCATCGATCGTTGGCGCAGGCTCTTCAAAAGGTCCCAGCAGCCCGCGACCGCAAAGGAGATTCGCAGTTGAAGCTGAGAACTTTGCGAGTAGAGCCTGGAAGTCAACCACAATTAAAAAAATGGTGGTTCCTTTTGGATGATGATAAATCCCTACTAAAATAATGGTGGTTCGGAAACCAACCTATGAAAAATGGATGGCACAGGACTTCCAGGGTAGAGGTATGGTGCATACCTTCGGTATTACAGTAACCCCCCATGCAGGATGCTGGTTCGTCACAAATCATGAAGGTTTAGGGATTCCGGGATTCCCGAGCTACTAAAAATGGATGGAATCATCCTCGGTGGTGACGATTGCACGATGGGTGGGTTTGGTAGTTCCAATGGATACCTTCTTGGGAACTAATATTCACAAGGAACTATTGAAGACCTGGGTGGTGGTTTCATTTTTGTTTTATTTTCACCCCTACCTGGGGAAATGATCCAATTTTCACCCCTCAGGTTGGTACGACATCGCTTGGTATTACTCAGGGGTTGTGTGCGAAGCCACATCTTCTTGCGTGTTCAGCGCTTGGTGGATTCCACAGGCCCATCCTTGAGTTTGAAGGAGATGTTTACCCACGCAACTCTGGTGCAGCTGTGTATCAGTCCGGTGGCCCGACAGTTGGGGCGTACGACAATGCTGATTTTGTGTCTGCCTTTGTCATTTGCGGGAGACAAGAACAGAAGAGCTCACCAACACAGGCATCTCGTGGTAGGGCAATTCCCTTCACTACTGTTTTGCGAGCGAGTATCACAAAGTTATGTGATGAGACTGGTGATGCTGCAGGTGCGACTCAGATTTTGAATGAGAAGCAATTCCCGTATCAGACATATGATACAGTTGAGGGCATTTGGCGTCCTCCACAAGGAGATGGTTGGCAAGCGACGACTGGACTGGGAAACAGCTACAGGTTACTGACATTGCAGCTGAAGTTCCGCTCAGCGCTTTGGATGAAGTGAAGCCCAGCGTCACTAGCTTGGCTGATGCTCCTAGTGCTGACAGCAATACTGCAGCTGCACCTCCTGGCCTTGAGGGACAGGAATTGTGTGAAAATTTGACTAATATTTTTCAGATGGGTTGAAACCAACTAGTAATATTCACAAGGCACTATTGAAGACCTGTCTCCTTTTCCCAAGGTGGGATACGTTAAATTATTCAAGGTGCCATTATGCCATTCTCCCCATTTTCCACACATCCCTTAATCCTCGATTTGAGCCGTGAGGATTATAGCAAGTCCAAAGGCGACTTCAAGTTACAGTCTGGGAGGCTCAAGTGGATCTAACAGAAAGTCCTCAAGGAAGTCGAGGTCGGTCGAGTCCCCACGGGCCCCATGGAAAAGGGCCCCTGGTGAGTTGTTGTTTTGCTGTATAATAGGGGGGATATTTAGGGAATGAAAAATTTAAACTACCCATGACCCATGGTATATAAAATTGTTAGATTATATACAAGAAGCCAATAAGCCATGAAATTTTAGGATCCCATCATGAACAAACATGTCAGGATTTCATGTTTTTTCCATGTCATTCATGGCCTTGAACGGTCACGTTGCTCAACTCTCCTTCATCCAACCTGATGTAACAAGATATGGTGACCTGGGTCGGGGCTGGACACTGAAATCCTGCTGAATCCAGTGGGAAGAGAATCATTGCTATTTACTAAGGCACCTAAATATTAACCATTGCCCAACACTCAATGTATGGTATGTTTACCATTAGTTACCTACATTTACCATAAAAAACGAACCAAATCTAGGTATATAAATATACCATACATTGAGATCATTGAGTCTCTTGCTTATTATCCACTGTGAACCAGTGATTTTGGCAGGACCCAAGGCCTAGGTATTTCAATTGTTGTTTGCCATGAAATGAAACACTCAGAAAGAGTCGATGTAATGATGATGGAAGAAATCCAAAACAACCACCTGGGATATATAAAACCTTCGAAATGATAGGATAAACTACCTACAGTATCAACTGGTTAGGCGGATTTTTCCATCAACGGTATTTTCAGAATCTTTTCAGAGGTGTTTTTTCTTGGATTGTCCCAAAGAGATCACCACCCTCACCCATCGACATGTTCTACAAGGTGGGGACCCTACTACAGTAGCTATAAATGGAGTTACAGCCCCTATAAGTAGCTAGGGGTATTTCTTTCCCCAGTTACCCATTTAGTTTTGGCCATTTATAGGAGTTATACCACCCCGAAAAACTAACATGACAATTCAAAATCCACCATTTGAAGATGTATTTCTTATTGAAAATGGTGATTTTCCAATGTCATCTTAGTTTTCAGGGGCCCCATAACTCCATCTGTGACTTTTGCAAGGCCCACCTTCCAGGTGTTGGTTTGTTTTACAGATTCGGGGTGGAATTTTCACCCCGAAACGTTGGGAAATGATCCAATTTGACGGTCGCATACTTTTTTCAACAGGGTGGCTGTGGCTCAACACTAGCAATTCAACTTCCGACATGTGAGGCCATGAAAAAAAAACGCATGTTACATGAAGCATGAAATACACCGGTTGGTTAATCAGCGGCATCCTTACAATTGATGGCAAATCCTGAATCCTACACAAATGAGTAGTATAATCCCCTATACTTGGATTAGTTTGAGGATGTTTGAGGTGTGTTTTTACCTTTCCACCATGGTAAGTCACCATTTCACCACCAATCATTTGGGATAATATTTTTGTTTTTTTTCCAAGCACCAAAAAGTTGCAAATCTAAGATAAACACAAAACAACAAGGGTTTCATGGACTTTAGTTTTTGGGATCCCTGGACTTTGGTAAAATTCCCTCCAAGAAAAATCATCTCCACCAGAAAAAAAGCAACCATTGGTTGTTTTTGTTTTCAAATAACTCATGTGATCCGAACCCCCTCCCCCACACACACACACCCAAAAAAAGTTGTTTTTTTAAAAGTTGTTTTTTGTTTTCAAATAACTCACTTTAAAAATCCATCATGAACTCTTTTTTTGAATTTCTGAAGTTCCTTCGAGGTCCTCCAAGTACCTTCTCTTCCTTGGTGGGTTGTGGTGCACCAGAGCGAAAAGCACCCAAAGCACCAGCGCCGATCAACATGTGACCCGGCGGGACATGGGTCGGTCCCTTGGGAACAAGGGAGAAACTGTGTTTTTTTAATTGGGAAATTCCATCCCTGAAACTAAGTAACAGTTTACCCCTGAAAATGGATGGTTGGGAGACTACTTTCCTTTTGGGATGTCCTATTCTCAGGGGCTATGTTAGGTCCAGGGAGTGTAATACCCCTTCACATTAGGAATTTCTTTACACCCCGAAACAAAAGGAACCAGTTTTTGTTGGTTTGATATAGTCACAATTTTGACAAACATATTTTTCAGATGGGTGGGGAAAAAACCGCCAACTAGTCTTGGATTTGCTTTTGCTTTTGATCTTTCTACCATGGTAGATCAGAATTGAATCACCACTTGACTAGATAAGGTGTATCTGGGTTGATGATTAAGGGGGCCACCATCCCAAGGGTTTTCCCACCATTTTCCCTATGATTGTAAAGTCTTAGTCTTAATCAAGGTGGCTAGCTGGCTAGTTTCAACTGTCACGACTCTTTGAGGTATTTTCTTGGGTCAATGACAGTTACATCATGGTCAAAGTACATGGCACAGTCCTCAGAAGGTAGGTTAATACAGGGCGTATATAAACCAATACATGGTAACTGTGCCGCCTACTTTTACCCTGGTGTACCCAGACAGTCCATGATTCGATGAAATTCCAACATTTCGTTTGTTATTGAAAACATGTGTTTTTAAACGTGTCCACTTTCAAGATGATTTGTGTAACTCAGTCAACTGGCTGGAGGTTTCCAATTTGTGTTATTTTCACCTCTACTTGGGGAAATAATCCAATTTGCAAGAAAGGTGGAAAGAAGAACAAGGACTCTTACAAGAGCTCCAAGAAAGGCAAGTCCTCCAAGCGCGACGCTGCATCCTCTACAGGCAAGGCAAATTTAGCTGGGACTACGCCGAATGATGAACACGCCGATGTTCAAGATTCCTCTGCCACCAGTTTGTCTTTTGGTCAGGCGACAACTATTTTTGGGATTCAACATATGGTGCTTGGTGTTACTACGAACAGTGGGACACATCGCAAGATCAGTGGAATCACTACGTAGCGCAAGAAGGTTGGAACAGACGGAGTGACCATCATTGCCTCGAGGAAACCACAATTTCTCCGTTTGGCGCGATGTTGGCAATCATTTTCTGCTTGGATATTTTTGTTGCATCAACTTAGCCTTGCAATCGGCTATGCCAAGTATTTTGTTTGTCAAATTCGTCTGATTGCCATTTTTGTCTCCCCACATTCTCCACTTTGTCAGTTGAATTCGAACAACTAACTTGCGCTACCATTTGCAATGGACTTTCTAAGGAATCTGTTTAAGAAAAGATTTTCAATTTTTAGTAAAGATCTCTTCCTCAAATTGCCCCATCAATTGGAATTGTGGGATGAGGATACACCCCTTCGAGTTTTTAAACCATCTCAATGTCGGATCTCAAATTCAACGTTACACCCTAGATTTAAAAAAGGAAACTCCCTAAAAGTGGAGGTTTGGGTTTGTAACATTTGTCTTTTCATTTCAGGGTGATGTTCAGGTTCTGTGTTAGTTTTCATGGGAGTGCAATTTGGATCTAACCCCCAGAATGCTTGCTCGTCACCAACAAGATTACCCAATATTTTTGGTAGGGACTCCTGAACTAAACGTTTACCTTCCCTGAAACTAGCATAGCCCCTGAAAATAGGGTTTCCCAAAATGAAAGTAATCTCCCAACCATCCATTTTCAGGGGCGAATTGTTAGTTTCAGGGATGTTTGTTTTTCATAGGCGTCTCATGCGGGACTTTCTGCGGAGTGAATTTACAGATTTTAGACACGGTTTTTTGGGTCAGTCCAAAAATGGTGGTTACCTTATTTCAATGATACTGTTGATGGAAGAAATCCGGCTAACCAGTTGATGTTGGTCCATTGGTAGTTTGTTCCATTATGTACAAGGTTTTATACATCCCAGGTGGTGCAAGATTTCTTCCATCAACTGCATACTTCACACAGACGCTTAGATTCTGCTCCAGCATTTTGGAGACCGACCCATTGATGACCCACCATTTCCAGAAATATATATATATATATATCTATTTATTTTTTGAAATATATCACTCACTATAATTATGTATATTTCATGTTGTTATGTATATAATATATATATATATACAATTTCAAAAAATATATATATGGTTATGTTTATATTCACATATATATATCTTAAGCTTCCAAAAAATATCAAAGATAACATCACCAGATTTTTTGGGGAGTGACTGGATACGCCTCAAACATGAGGCCATTGTCTGTACGAGCACAAGCTTCCATGTCTCGTCAAGGTCAATCTCATGAGAGGCGCCAAGAGCCGGCCTTATTAACGGATTATTAACCAGCTATTTCCAAGGGGCGGTGGCATCGGGGCGGTGGGCCCCTCACATTCCTATGATATGAAGTACACCCGAAGTTGAACAAAGCAGAGTTAAAAGGCCCGAAGAAAAGGAAGCCGAATTGTTTTCAAGAAGCTGTTGGGGCAGGTGCATCATGGAACAACATGAAAGGTTATACAGTAAATACAGGACTGAACAAATATGTTCTGATTTTATCTTCGTGTATTTTGTTGCGTTGAGATCAAACTTTAACAAGCCTTTCCCCCTGGCCTCGTGAAAACATACTGATTACTGCCAGAGCCTCAAAACGTCAATCCGAAATGGTCGTTGTCAACTGCCACAGTTGCTTGGGGGGGGGGGGGTAGATCCAATAAGTAGCCCTTTTCCTTTCAACAGTGATACATGCGCCTATTTTTTCGGAAAAGATGCCACAGCTTGTGGTCAAAACATTCACCATTCAGACCCCTCCCCGATCCAGTAAGATTCATGGTCTAAATTCCATCCATCCCATCCCCAGGTCATTTCGGATTGTAGATTCCCGGATCCTTAGGACATACAAACGGATCCATAGCAGAAAGTCGTGGTTTTTGAACCTCCGATTCTTTCAGGAAAGTGGTTTCCCTTGAAGCTGGTTGGGATGATTCGTAAACCCTTACCTGGAATCCCAGATGCTCAATGTATGGTATATATACACCCTACATTTACACTCTAAAGTACCCAAACTGTAGGTAGATACACCATACATTCCATATACCTGGGTATACAAAATGTATCAAAAAGTAAACCAACCAATCAGAAATAGGTGGCCAAGGAGTCTTTCAGGTCGTTTTTAAACGAATCCCCATTGTGCAGGCCCACAGTACAGGACGCTGATGGATGATGATGGGAATGGGTGCTTCAAGTTGGGCAGCTACCAGTTACAGTATACACCCTGGAAAATTTTAACATGGAACCGAACAATGGACACTGGGAAGATTATTTTTCTTTTGAAACGGGTGATTCTTAGGTTCCATGTTAATTTTCAGGGAGGGTATAAGTAGGGTTTAAACTCCACTTTTAGGGGTTACAACCTCAGTTACACATTCAGAAGGCCATTTATAGCAGCCTCATGCTGTAACTCCATTTATAACTCTCGGCTCGGGGCCCATCTTGTTCCAATTAGAAGGGTTTTTGATGATTGCGTCCTTTGTTTTTGTTTTTTTTTGCCGGGTTGTTCTACATAACCCTAAAATGGAACTTTTCCAACAAAAGATTGCTTTCATCCACCCTGTTTTGGTAGTGATGTTTAGTGCGGGATATTAAACGCAGACCCTGAATTAGTGAGACTTGTAGAAAAAAACATTCGTGAACCTGGATCTTCCAAGGGGTGCTTAATGGATGATAAGGGGTGCCTATAAACCATCCGCTAAGGTTCAAACAGCACCCTTTGGAAGATGCTGGAATGTACATGATGAATTTGGATCAATTTTGTGACCCATCAACTCGCTGGCTGATAGCTGGGGCGATTTGGAGCTACTACCCATCAGTACAGCACATCTTAGAAGTTCAACTTCAAGATTATCAGCAAACCTCCGTGAAACTAACATAGCCCCTAAAAAAATGGTGGTTTCCAATAGGAATCTCCTTTTCCAGGGGCCTGTTTTCAGGTGCTATGTTAGCTTCAGGGAGGATATCCATTTCCAAAGATCTTCAGACTACTGACCTCGTGTTTGTTAAGTTGGTGATTTTTTCACGGATTCGAAACCCATGGGATTCATAGCCATCATTAAAGCCACCATTTGGGGAATATGTTTGGATGTTTTTTCCAACTACCGTTTTTAAGCAAACCTAAGAAACATTGGTCCTTTGATCTCCCACAAATTCTTGGGGACCAAAAACCCAAACGTTAGGAATTCCAAAACCACTGGGCTGCAAAGCAACAATAATAATCTGTTCGAGAGAATGTTTGTCATCCTAGGATACTCCACTGAAATCTAAGATAGAAAAAAAACGAGGTTTGGAGAATGAATTTCCTTTCCATTTCGGGCGTGATCCGTTTGTTTTCGCGGGTGTAAACTTTCTGAACCGATCTTCCTAAAGTAGATGCATAGATAATACACCCCTGAAAACTAACATGACCCATTTTCAATAGGAAATGCATCTCCCAGAATCACACTTTGGGTAATCCTGCCCCTTGAAGTTGATCGTAGCCAACGAAAAAAGTTTTGCCTAGTCATTTGGGACCTCAGTTTTGCCAACTACAGAAACACATTCGTAAATTCAATCTACAAACCCTTCCGAAAAAAACTCACATTTTTTTTTGGGATAAACTACCAACTTTCAACTGGTTAGCCGAATTTCTTCCATTACCCTACCTGAAACTAACAGTTTGCCCCTCAAAATGGATGGTTTCCAATAGGAATATCCATTTCCAGGGGTCTATTTTCAGGGTCTATGTTAGTTTCAGGGAGGATATCCATTTCCAAAGATCTTCAGACTACTGACCTTGTTGTGTTTGTTAAGTTGGTGATTTTTTTACGGATTCGAAACCCATGGGATTCATCACCATGAATTTCACCACCATTTGGGTAAACTAACATAGCAATGGAAAATGGACCCTTGGAAGATGTATCTCCTATTAAAAATGGTGGTTTGCCAGCCAGCTATATTAGTTTACCAGAGGGTAACAGTTCAAGTCATGTGACCCATCAACTTCAACTACAGGAGGTTTCTCCCGAATATTCTGTGCCAAGCTCTGATCTCGAAGGTCTTCTGAGGCGGCAGACGGTCCATGACTGTGTGGTCATGTTCTCGTAAAATCACATAGGGGTTTTTGGTGTCCCCAAAAAGGAAAGACCGGGTGGTGGTTTCAAATATGTTTTATGTTCACCCCTATTTGGGGAAGATTCCCATTTTGACTAATATTTTTTAAGGGGTTGAAACCACCATCAGTGAGGAGTATATAGGCAACAAAAATGACATATGAAAGAAAATTTGCTTGGTATTTCCTACACACTTTCCTAATTTACTACTTACTATATACTTACCATTTGGTTTTATAAGTTTTATAGCGTGTTTTTCTTTGCGAAGAAAAACATAGTTGTGCCAACAAGCTTGCACGTGTTTTTTTTTGATGTGTTGAGATAGTCCCTAACGTAGGTAGTGGTTCACCCAAACATGTATGGTGGTAGATGCTTTTGTGATATCCTTGGGCATTGATTTCTGATTTGATTATATATGTACCAGTGGTGATGTTGTGTTTCTTTAGATTTATCAACAGTATTATGTTTTTGGCCTATTTACCCTAACATAGCAATACAAACTTCCCCTTTTCCAACAGGAAATACATACATCTACAGTCATGGGGATGAATGATGTATGTGGATACCCTGAATTCAGCGCCTTATTGGAGACACAGGTGCCAACGATAACTACTATAAGGACCAAACCGTGGTGGTTCCATCACGTATTAAACTAGGTGGTGGTTTCAAGCATTTTTTATTTTCACCCCTATTTGTGGAAGATTCCCATTTTGACATATGTTGAGTATATATTTTTCAAAGGGGTTGGAACCCACCAATTAGTAAATGTGTTTTTGTCCATCAAGAACACTGACGAAAACGAAACATGTCCTGAACGTTTGATCGATCAGTGGATCTAGGTGGGTTGGTGTCCAACATGTTTTTTTTTTTTTAACATTGCTTATAAGAGGATGGTCCATCCATTAAATGTGTTGTTTCTTCAATGGGTGGCTCAACCACCGCTCCCCATAGTTTGCATCTAACCTCCCACCCAGTAACAATGCCAAATTAAAGGTTTAAAGGGATTCCCGGCCTAAAGAGGTACTTAGTCGTGCTGGTGACTGCCATCCCTGGGTAGAATATAAGGAGTTTAAAAAAAAAGACACTGCCACAATATATGGATCCAACCTATACACCCTGGAAGATTAACATGGAACCTACAAATCACCCATTTAGAAAGGAAAGTGATCTTCCAAACATCCATGATTGTGTTCCATGTTAATCTTCAGGGGTGTAGTTATAGTTTAGCCAGATTCATAGAGACTTCCTGGGTGGGCCCCAAGGATCGTTAATGGAATCATGAGGTATAACGGTATAACCCCATTTTTGTCGCTGGTGACGGGGCCCACGCCCACTTTGGGCTTCAGTTTCCATGGAGGTACCTTGGTGGCCTCGATCAAAAGGGTTTGCGTGTCACAGAGGCCGCCTGGGATGGAGGGATGGACATGGGAGGAGGCTGTCCCTTTGAACAAAAAAGATTGAAGATGATGGGATCCCTTTTTTTTGGGGGAGGGGAGTGTCAGACGTGATACTAATGAAAAGTTAAGATGAATGGATTGATGATTTTGAGTGGATTGGTTCATGTGTTGGCCTTTTTAGTCGGTTTGACTGTTTGCTTTTCTTATTCCGAAAAACACGACCTTTGATTGCTTGGCTGGTTGAATGTTGTATGGTATGGCATGGGCATGGCAACTTCACGGGATGAAGATGAAGAAGAATACTGAGAAAAACATTATATATGTAGGATCCTTGTCAACAGAAGATGAACATGATGCTGATGATGATGATGATGATGATGATGAGGATGATGAGGATGAGTGGGAGGAGGAAGGCAGATGCGAATATTTAGAGTTTTTGACCAACCGTTGGCAAGCAGATAAGGATGGTTTTGACTTACGGGCGTAAGACCTATTAGATCAAAAGCAGTATAGAGCAACTGATCTCTTAGGACTTGTTTTGACTAACATTTAGGAGCAATCTGATAAGAGTCTCGACTAATAGTTGGGAAACAAGTTTAGAGGATTTAGAGGTCAAGGTCCAAATTTAATCCTCTACACCCCCGAAGACTAACATGGACACCCCAAATCCCCGTAGGCCGGAAATGCCTCTTCCAAGTACCATACCACTTTACTCGCCGGTGCAGCCTGGCGAGTTGTGTACTCACAAGGGCCCCCAGCCGATATGAATGGAGTATAGTGGAGTGACGTGGGGTCCCTATAGGGTGAAATAACCCCCGGTGAAACCCATTTATCAAAAAGGCCATTTATAGGGGCTACCTCACCTCACCTCACCCCAAAAGGTAGCTTTTTTGGAAGGAAACTCCGCTTATTTCTTGGTGAAATCTAGGTTGGTGACATATTTTATTCTGTCCACATTTTCCGAAGTTCTAAAAATCGCATGGGTACATTTCATCTTTTCAAAAACATGATGCCATGCAGTGAAGATCCAGTATTTTTGATCTGACTCATATAGTTCATGAAATCTTGAAATTTGCATCCCCAACTTCACCCTGCGCCATTTGTAGGCAGTTTATTCTGTGAACACTTGGATGCTGTCCGGGACCTCGGTACTGGAAGGTTAAACCCATTCAACTCCACAACGAAGAAACATATGGATCACTGATTTTTGTTGGCCTTCCAACTTTAAAAAAGGCACCGATGGTTTATCGTCTTTAAGGTGATTCTTTACGGAGTATACCATTGTAAATCACCATGGGTATCAGCACCATATGGGGAATATGTTCGTTTTTTTTGTTCCAAGCAACGTTTCCAAGCAACTCCAAGTCAACTTTTTTACGGGTGGAAAAAAACTTGCAAGTTTTTAGGGAGTGTATTTTTGTTGTTGCCTGGCTGCCCGAGGATGGGGTTGTTGCTTGGAACTTGTAGTTTGGAGTTCTTCTTGAGCCAGTTGTTTTTCACCACCAGAACTTGCATATACAGTTGGTACAAGTTGTTCTGAAAGCAGGAATCCGGAAAATGTACTCTTCCAAGCATCATGTTTTCCTTTTGGTGTGTATTTGCTCCCAAGATTTTCTGGAGTAGTGGATACTTTCCAATTGCACTATATTTTGCTGTTTTTTTCGGTGAAGGAATGATCATCGTTTCATCATTTTATTATTCCTAAGCTCTCCTTGTTTCGGGAAACAAAAATCTTGAGTTTCACCTCATTATAAAAGATGGGTCGATATACTTGTGTTTGTTTGTTTTTTTCTTCATGAGTTTCTACAGATTCTTCCATGGTAAATCACCAGAATATCGTTGTTTTTTGTCCAAACACCTGAAGGAAATTAAAGTATAAAAGCTAAGTTCCATCTTCATGTTTGATACACTTCCTAAAACTAACAGTTCGCCTCTGAAAATAGACCGGGCCCCCCAAAAGAAAGTTCATCTTCCAACCCCTCAATCTTCAGACATGTGACATGTTTCCAAGAAATCTCCTGTCCAGGACCGTTCCTGAACGGACCCGGACCCCCAAAAAAACCCGAGTATCTAATAGCTCTAACAACTTACTTAGGGAGTCCGCTGGTAAGGTCCTATTCAATTTTTGATGGAATATTAGTTTTTCGGGGTGGGTAGTTTTGCACAGTTTTTGGATCTCATGATGTCGACGATTGAAATGTGTTGCAGAGAGTTATATAGAGATTTCCTGCAAAAACAAGGCGGCGCCCGGCCCATCCCCCTGAACATGGGCCCAACCACGAACTCACTTGGTAAAGCCGATGGGACAATCCATGTATGGTATATTTACCTACATTTAGTTGATTTGTATGGAAAATGTAGGCAAATATATACCATACATGGATCCTATGGGTGTGTTCTACCAAGGTATGGTCTGATTCCATTGCGGCATCATGGTTTCATCTTGTATTCGGAGGCGGAAAGGGGTGATGGTTAGGATCACCTCCATTTATAAGCCATGAAACGGCCATATGAGATCTGCATGTTATTTGTGCAAGGTGGGCCCCTACCAGTTAGAAATGTGGTTATAACCCCTCGCAAACGGAGATGGGTAACTGGGGTTATAACTTCCCTATAAGAATCCAGACCCCTCAACGAACATTCGTAGGATTGATGGTTTCAATCTTATCCACAGGTCATATAGGATTGGTTGCGGGGTGATCCCAGATCCTTAGGACACACAAACGGATCCTATTTTGGCAATTTGAAAGGGGTTGCCACGCCACAACCCGATCCTTCGGGGACGAAAATTACAATCACCATGGTTGTCAACCACGTATCCAACAAGTGCTGGGATGATGATCCTCCAAGTGGTCATGGGACGGGGCCCAACATCCCCCCCCCCCACTACGAAACCCAGGTCCCACAAGGTTCGGGCGGGGGCCGAGCTTCATGTTATTTCAATGGAGTTATGTCATAAGCCTATATAAGCCTTACCCAGATGCTCCATTTACCTACATTTACCATAAATACCAACCAATAAATGTAGGTAAATATACCATACATGGAGCATATGGGTCATAAATGGCCGAAAATCAACGGGTTTCACTGAGGCTATTTCAGCCTACTGATAGCGGCCCCATAAATGCATTTGGCAACTGTTTTGGTCCCACCTTGTGAGGGAACGACATGTTTCAGGCAGTTTCGGGATCCCTATGATGGAGCCTTCACAGTTCACAGCATCATAAGAATGGCATCCTGGGGAGGCAATTACCCTCAGTGGTAGCCATATGGGTGTTTCCTTAAATGGTGGTACCCCCAAAACACCCCAAAATGATGATTTTTAATAGGAAAACACATGGTTGTTGGGTAGCATCATTTTAGGAAACCTCCATATACTTGGTACCGGAAATATTTTCTTTAAAAGGATGGTTGGAAATGGTGATTTCCAACCATTTCCCAAGTAAAGGTTTTGGTTCATCATCCAACTGAAACCCACCACTAAAGAATGGTTGTCTATGGAGTGTTTTTTTGGTGCCGGGTACCACGCAGGTCACAAGTTTGTCATTTCTCCACATGTTCAATAGCTGTTTCTGGTTCCCTTAATAGGTGGTAGGTGATTTATAATCACCATATTGGTAGTATATACCACTTATATACCACTTATATATTGCCTTGCCAGGGATTATATGCTACCTACCACCTGTTAAGGGGAACCAGAAACAACCATTGACATTTCCCAACATCGGCAACTATAGCAACTATAGCTGGTGGATGCAAATGTAAGGTTGTAAAACTCCGAAGGTTGGTAGGTGATCTTCCACCTTTAGAAAAACAACGTGTTTTTTTAGGCCCATGCCAAGTGGTTGTATTTCAACCGGATGCTTTGAAGCCTTTAGCAGTATGGAAATGATAACGTTGTGTGTGTGTGTGGTTCAATGACCCTGTCCGAATGTATTATTTTTGAAGCATTAAGATGTCAAGTCCTGGTTCGGAACATGATGTACATGCCTTCATGTTTTTTTCCTCTTTGGATCCGTTTGCAATAATTTCTTGATTTCGACAGACCATTGGGATTTTTGTTCATCCACTGAAAAGGAACAGGAATTTAGGGTCCCGTGGTTTCCATGCTTATGTACCATAGCTCGTGTATGTTTGCTCTTGCCCCGTCCTTAATTCTATGATCCAATTGGACAAACATGTTTTGTCATCTCAATGGTTCGGATGTGTTGGATGTTTGACTTTAAAAGGCACGATAAGATTCTATTTGCACGTTGCGTTGGGATGTTTTCTATGTCATATCTCTTCTCTCATTTTCGATGGTAAAGGCCAAGATGTTGTGATACACTGTTGAGGACGACACCTCGCCATTGTTCTTTGGCTCATGGGTTGCAACCGTAAGGTCAGCACATCTCTTTCTTTGTTGCCTGGTCTTTCATCTGCAAGAGTTTCAGGCACATGTCAAGAGATTTAATGGACATCACAATTGCAAAAAATCCAAGATCTTGAAACAAACAATATCAACATCTTGAAACAAAGAATCTCAAGATATTCTAATGAATATCTCCACAACTCTGGAAAAAATCGTTGATGTTTTCAAATTCGTTTCAACGTTAAAAAGGTCCAAAGATCTCAAAATTTGGATGCATCTTCCTGCAACACATCTAGTTGGAACATCACGAACGACTCGACCAAACCGGTGCGGGCGTGTCAAAACCTTTTGGTCATTGCCATGAGCGAATGTGACCATTGCCACAGCAGGAGATTTTTTGGCATTTTAGCATGATGCATGACATCTTCTCCAAATTTTGCCGGTGCTTATGTTGGAGCCTAATACATTTTTTCAAAAACCCTGTGCTTTTCAAGATGACTGTTCTTGTCCGGAAGCGAGCTATGCTGTTTATTTCCTTTTTGTTTGTTCAAGGCAAACGGAAATTCACCTTTCCAAGACGAACTACATCTACAAATGGTGAACTATTATATGTTCCATTGCTTGTGGTTCAGTTTAGTGGTTGATCCTACATGATAGGTATATCATCATTCGAAATCCTAGTCATTTGGGTGTGAAGCAGATCAGCTTCATCAATCAGCTACAGCCCTGCAAAACCCTTTCCTGCAAACACATCTTTGATGTCGTTTTGGTTTGCTGCCCCATTCCTCAAAACTCCTATGTTATGAATTCTGTATATGGAGGATCATACTATCCAGTCATTTTTGGGATTATTTCATAAACCGTAGTTATAAGGATCCCGTAATGAACCAATCAGGGCTTCATGGTTCATGTTTGTTTCACGTTGCTCACTTTTCTGACCCGACTCCATATCCCTAGGATACATGTATGGTATATTTACCTACATTTTACCATATAAATCAACCAACTGTAGGTAAATATACCATACATGGATCCCATGGGTTTGGTGTTGTTGCAAAGCCTACCTTCATTTTCCTTGCTAGTGTTGGGCGGAGATGATGGCTCTCCCTCTCAAAACTCTTCATTCCGGTGCCTTTTTGAATTGCTTGGAATTTGGATTCCAAAAATCCGAGATTTGTTTAAGGGAAGTCATCATCAAAAACCTCCATTTCTTTTGTTTGTTTATATGGATCTACCATTTTTCACCACCAATTTGGGGAATGTGTTTGTTTTGCAGCCACCAAACAAGCAGATCTAAGATGTTGCTTGATTGTTTTGCTTGTTTTGGGGGATCATTGTGAGCCAGACAACAACAATCATCAACACTGTGCACCAGGAAAGGAGGAACTGTGCAATCCTTGAAAAATGTCTTGACGCGTGCCTCGCGGACAAAGCCTATCCCTGAAGAAGAGACAGATGGCGGACTACATCGTTGTTTGAGGTATCTTGAATACGAATTCCATTTGCCGCTGGTAACCAAAACTAAGTGATACTCCAAAACGATTACTGGGTGGTGGTTTCAAATATCTTTTACGTTCACCCCGAAAATTGGGTAAGATTACCATTTCGACATAATTTTGACTATATATGTTGTTTTCGATCACCAACTAGATAAGGGACATCTTACTCCTCAAACGGCTGCTTTTGCCCTCTTCCCGAGGCGATGTTAGTGGGATATTTGAGATACTTTCACCAAGATGAACCCATAAAACTGCTCTATTCCCATGACTTCTCGTGTTTGTTTATATAGTCGTTTATTTTTTTTTACGTTCTACCATAAATCACCCTGAAACGACCATTTGGGGAATGTTTTTTTTTCCAACCACAAAAAGTGACCTACATGAGTGCCTTGAGATCTTCTTTAAAAAAAAGGCAATGCGAGTGGCAAAAAACGCAAAAAATTCAGGGGCGGCCTTAGCTATTAGCTGTTAGTTTTGGGGAGTGAGGTTGTTGATCCTATGGCCTCGGGGCTTGAAAAACCCCGAAAAAAGCCGAGTGATGGGACCCCTCCCGAAAGGACCTCGTAGGATTGATGGTCTCAAGTCAAAATCCCCAGGTCATACTTGGAGGATCATCCCAGGACTTGGTAAAGTAGTTAGTAAACCCTCATTGAAATAAGCCATTGAAAGGTGATTTGAAAGTGGAACGTTGCCCTACAAAGGGAACTTACGATCACCATGGTTATTAATCACTTACTAAATGCGATGATCCTCCAAGAAGGATTGTAGGAACATAATCCCGGATCCTTAGGACAAACGAATCCTTACAAACCGGCGACTTTGTGGCCATCTTGCATGGCCAAGAAAGATTACATTAAGGTCAAAATAGATGGCACAGATACCTTTTAAGGTAGGTTAGTAAAGGGTCCTTATAAACCAATATTTGACGTAGAGCATAATTCCCTGGAAAATTTGGTTCAGATGATTTTCCTTTCTTTTTCATGGGTGATGGCTGTACTTGGATGTCCCAGGAATTTAGTAAATGGTTAGTAAGTGGGTTATAACCCCAATATACCCCATTTATAAATAGGTTATAACTATTTATAACCCATTTACTCACCATTTACCAACTTCCTGGGACATCCAAGTAGGTTCCAGCCATTGATCTTCCAGGGTGTTTTTTTTTCTAAGGACCAAGGATGTCGTGGGTCTGGGCTTGGGCGTCACTGTGGGTGCCGGTGTCTTCATGGCGACTGGAAAGGCTTCCTCTGAAGCGGGGCCTGTACCTTGCCGTTCATGGAAGTTGTTGTGTCATCTAACCATAAGATCTCCATGGTAAATCTGGTTGGTGGGCTGTTACCAAATCACCAAGAGAACTATTATGTGCCAAATAAGAGAATCATGAAAATACCCATCCAATCATGGGGGATCGGGTTATGAGACATAACAATGGAATTTTGATGTGGTAGTTTCAACGATTTTTTTTGTTGGGAATTTTCACCCCGCTCCGGTGGCCAACTTCGACTGAAGTCGCCGCCGTAGGCTGCGTATAGGCAAGCTGTAGGCGCCGCAGAGGCTCTAAAAAGAAAGATGATAGCCCACATCAAAAAAAATCCCTGCTCATTTGGGATAAGTAATTAGATATGTTTTTTACTTGTTTTTACAGGCATCGAAATTTCAAATCAATCTTGAAACAAAGATCAACTTGTCTACGAGGTTGGCCCCTAGTTATAAAGGGAGTTACAAGGGGCCCATATAAATGGCTATTTTGAAGCCCCATTTTGGTTGAAGACTGAGGCGGTAACACTTGCCCTTCTCATTGCTGGTTTCGGATGTGGTTGCACAGGTGGTGTCAGGGAATGACAGGGAGGGGTGATGCTTGAAGTACAAGGTGGGCTCCTGCCCTACCAGTTATACATAGAGTTCTAGTATAGGTGCCCCAATTCCCCAGTTACGCATTTATAAGGCCATTTATATGGGTTAAAACCATACTTATAACTGGTAGGGACCCACCTTGTAGCTACTGGTGGGTTCACGTTTTTTTGGATTTTGTACCCCGAATGTATGGAGAAATATGATTCAGCATGTCCCAGATGGATGGTGTTGTTCAAGCACCTCATTTAGGTGGCGGTTTCATTCACATGTTCAGACTTCTTCAGGGCACAAAACCGCGAAAAAGTTATGAATTATCACCTGGAACCCCAAACAACCATTTATAAATGATGATTCCAAATCTTTGTATAGAAAATGGTTGTTTCACCAAACATCCATTTATAAATGGTTGTTTGGGGTTCCAGGCACATATCCCTATAAGGATCCATCTATGTCCTAAGGATCCGGGATTTGTTCTACTACAATCCTATGACCATGGGTGATGGGATGGATGACCTTTAGACCATCAATCCCACGAATTTTCGGGCATGAAATTCCAGCGAATGAACTTATATCTAGGTGGTGGTTTCAAACATTTTTATTTTCACCCCGAACCTTGGGGAAGATTCCCATTTTGACCAGCATATTTTTCAGATGGGTTGAAACCACCAACTAGATATGCACTTCAAGTTGAAACAAGGACTCTGGTCTGGTTGTTCAGCTTTTTCAGGGAGAATTCGGTTGAAAAGCCTCAGCCGGGTTGTATTTTTTGAGATATTCCGGGGGGCACCCTAAACAACCATTAGATATTATACTGTAGTGGTTGTTTCGATTGGATGAATATCAACCTTCACTTGGGAAATGGTTGTTTCACCATTTCCATCCATTTAAAACTGGTTGGCTTTCGGGTACCTCAAAAGTTCCCAAAGTTCTGGTTTTCAGAAACTGGACATTAAAAAATAGGGATCTTTTGAGATCTTTTGGGTTTTTCGGTGACTTCGTTTGGGCGATGAAATTAATTAATCTTGAAAAAAAGTGGAAAAATTGTATAGTGATTCAAGAAATTGTACAATTATAACCTCGAACCCCAAACAACCATTTATAAATGGATGTTTCAATTGCATGATTCCAAATCTTTATATAGAAAATGGTTGGAAATCACCATTTTCCATCCATTTATAACTGGTTGACCTTGGGGTTCCAGGAAGTTAAGGGTCAAGTGTCCGTATTTTTTTGTGCCCAACATGACGAAATCATGACTCTTTGTTGGCCTTTGAACTGGCGCGGAGGAAATTTGCCAATTTTGAAGGGGTTTGGAGGGTGCTTGGATGTCCCGTTGGAAGTTAGTAAATGGTTAGTAAGTGGGTTGTAACCCTAATATACCCCATTTATAAATAGGTTATAACGCATGTACTAAGCATTTACTAACTTCCTGGGACATCCAAGTGGGACCCTATAATTTGCGCCATGCCGGCAAGGATCAAACATGACCTATTTAGACGGTTCGGCACAATTTGCCTGGTTCATAAGGATTTGTGGAATTCTCAAGATGATCATTACAAATTCTTATTTTGGGACACCTTGCGTGGGAACCTTCCCTTTTTTTGGTTGGGAAGATGAGTTTTCTATTTTTACAGCTGTGGATCGTTAGCCACGCAAAGAATAGGACGTGATGGATCCTATGTCAGCAACGTTTTTTTGCAATGAGAGACAGAGTCATTCCCAGACAGAGTCATTCCCAGACGACTCAAGATACAATGTATCATATTCATCATTTATTATCACATATTGTCCACATGTATGAAGCCCTGCAAATAATGGGACATTTACCATATCAAGTGGTTAGCCGGATTTCTTCCATTAACCGTATCATCCTTTAAACAACTTCATTAGATTTCTTTCTTATACCTACACTTCCCACTCCCAACTCCCCCAATCTAGCTCAAATACGTTGGAACTTCCATGTGAATAGCACAGGCCTTTGCTACGCGGAAATGGCTAATTTGGCACCCTCCACTGGCAGCTCGTATACCTTTGTCTATCATTCAGCTGGCCACTTGGCGTTTATTGAAACGCCATTTGTGATGAGTCTTTTAAACGCCCTGACTATAGTTGACAGGTACTTCAGTTGTTCAGTTTATCTCACTACTTTTGGTCATGTTTACAATTTTGCTGCAGTTTTGTGTTCATTGGAATGAGAACCCACAACTATAATGTATACTTTGGGATGTTCCACGTGCTAGTAACAAGACCAGGATTCTTACGTGTTTCTTGGGGATTGCCACTGTTACTAGGAGGTGGAGCATCTCAATGTAGACCGTATGCACATCATAACTACAAGATCCATATGAACAAAAGCAATTGTTGCCGGAATGTTAGCATGAATGGGACCCTTGAAATTTTCCAGGGTGGCAGCTGACTCCAAAGTACACCACGAATCAAACCTTTGCATGGTTACTGTGTTACTTTGGGAATCAATCTGTTGATAAAATCAGTTGTGATATCTAAAGGCAACAAAAAACGACTCCATCCCATTCCATCTGTGCTGGTTGGAAATCGCGACGCTTTCCATTGTCTGAAGGACAATTTGTATAGAAGAGTATATCATAATCAGAATGTCCCTTACATCAACAAACCACAAACCCTGCAATTATTGTTCCTTTTCAGGACGCGGCGCAGTTTTGTTGTTGCAGTGCTACAACCACCTGAACAACTAAGTAACTAGCCCGAAACAAACCTGAAAACTGGCAGATTTCTCCAAAGCCCGTTTCAAAAAGCATCTCTCCCCGGCAGTCTTTGAAGTTTTGAAAGGTCCCAGCCGTTCAATTCCCCGTTGAACCGACCTCGTGGTTGACCTGTTTATATGATTTTATACGCAAGAATCACTCAAATTACCCTCCCTAAAACTACAGTTCGCACCTGAAAATAGGCCGAGTATTCTCCGAACCACCATTTTTCATGGGTGTTGGCAGTTTCAGGTAGTGTATATCTGGTAATTTGCCCAGATATTTTTTCAGGAGAATTGCCAGCATGCATGGTGGGCTTGACCAATATTGTGAACAACGTGCTCAGTGGTGCAGCTGTTGCTCGCGGATGGGAAGGTGTGGACGTGGCAACAAGAACTTGTGATGTGAGTTACATTCGAAAAACCACCAAAGGTGTTTCCAAAAATAGGGGTACCTCAAAATCATCGATTCTTAATAGGATTTTCCATGAAATAAACCATCCAATTTTGGGGTACCCCTCCCTATTTTTGGATTTCCACCCACCTGGAAAAGGATCGATGGCTAGCTCGCTCGCCACGGCCCCACGTTTTGGTGCAAAAAATGGGCCCAAAAACGAAGAACGCCACGAAAGAACTTGGGAGTGGCTGCTTTGCGCCATCTATACTTTCACCACAGTGTATCTTAAAAAAAACATGCCCCTATTCCACACAAGGTGGACCCAAAAACGCCAGGTATAAGTAGATAGGCTTACTCTTTCTCCCACAATCATGGAAGTGGAAAATGGCTGTATTCAAAAGGTAGCTACTATTGGGGGGACCCATTTTTCCATGATTATTGGAGGAAGGGTATATCTCCACCCCAGTTACCCATTTATTTTTGGGCATTTATAGGGGCCCCATTGCTCCATAACGATTGGCTCGGGGGCCCACCTTGTAAGAGATTCAGTGGCCAAGACCGAAAAATGGCAAATGCAATGCAGATGCCACATGCTAATTGAGCATGCATAAACTTGGCATAAACTATTGATTGACCCATCAACTCTTTGCTTCTCCGAAATAAGTTTTGTCAAACGAAGAACACTCAGCCAAAGAGGCTACGTTTTAAAATCCTGCAGAACTGCTGTATGCCATTTTTTTTCGGGGGGTAATGATTTTGAGCCAAACCCATACCTGGAGATGCTCAATGCATGGCCTATTTACCTACATTTGGGTAGTTTTTGGGGGTAAATGCAGGTAAATATACCATACATTGAGAATCTGCAATATTATATTGGAAGACATGCTACAAACGTTTCGCACTAAAATGCCGAACTATGCCCCAACAAAAAGATCCAAGGTCCATCGATTGCTATGAAAATTTCTTGACGCCTCCAGTTGACATTTTTTCTGTCTGTCCTCATGAAAGAACCTGGCACCATGGTTGGAGGCAATTTTAATCCATTCTGCTGTTTCGGAGGGTTCGATCTGATTCGCTGATTCGTGGAAAAATTCGTCCATTGAAAAATAGACCTGTTATTGAATAGGCCCCAAAAGGAAGCCGGGATCGTTTTTCCCTGTGCCATCCATTTTTGAAGGTTTTTGTGTTGTGATGTTTGTTTTTTTTTGGAGGATAGTCTCGGTCCAGAGCTCAAAGGGTGATTATGGTGGAGTTGACCCGGGCACCTTTGGGGGATGGTCGTCGGATGGTCCAGGATACATGCGCGCCCTCTTGGCGACATTGGGTGTACCAATTCCTGAGTTTCTACAAGGCTTTGAAGTGGCCATGTTTGAGGTACCAAATTCTCGGAGGGATCGGTGGTAGTTGTTACAAGGTGGGGCCCCTACGATCGTTATAAATAGACTTAGAGTTATGTAGGGTTACCCTTTTATTATAAGGCCATTTGTAAGGGTTCTAACTCCATTTGAAACTAGTAGGGGTCGTTCTTGCAGTTGATAGGATGTTTGGGGTTTCGGAGGGGGTAATAGAGGGGAATTACCTTCCCTGAAACCGACAGCCAGCGATAAAAGGCTTATTTTCAGAGACGAAGTTCTGTTAGTTTCAGGGAGTGTAACAACCATCACGGAGAGATTGAAAAAAAACAATCTGATTCTTTTGGTTGTTTGAGTTTCTGCCATGGTAAATCACCATTACACCAACATGTTGTTGGAAAATATTATATGTTTTTCTCAGCACCGTTTCCAAGCAAATCTAAGTATATAGTTCATTCCAATCTTGAAACAAAGATCAACTTGTCTACAAGGTGGGCTCCTACCTACTTGTACTAGTCAAACATGGATTTCTGACCCCTATAAAGAGCCTTATAAATGGGTAACTGGTGTTTCTTTCACCGCTCAAACACAAAAAGTTGCCTACAAGGTGGGCGCCTACCAGTTATATATGGAGGTTTACCCAATGGTAAATGGGTCCCATTTAGTGACCCTTATTCTTTCTCGTTGTGGCTTGTGGTTTTCAACCAGACACATTTTAAACATTTGCTGGGACTCCTTTCTCCAAGGTTCGAAGTAAGGCGCAAAAACTAGTTGAAACTACTCATTGCAAGGTGGACACCTAACATGTATAAGTAGGGGCCCATAACTCCATTTGATAAGCTTGCTTCTCCTGCACTAAATTCAACTAGGACCCAAGGTTCCACACCATATCGAATCTCCAAAACCTGGATATTAACATGGAACCTAGACGTGTGGGTTTAGTTGAGATGATATTCCAAACTTCATTTTGACATGCTGGGTTTACGTGAACTGTTCACAGTTCGGTCTGGGGGTTGTAGATATCATCGTTTGATCCAGCTTTTGTTTGAAAGCAATCTTTCACTCTGTAAAACTTGGGGGCAAGGCCAAACAGAAATCGCAAAAAATCAGAAAGAACAGAATGCTTTGATCATCCTTGAACAGTTTTGTTTGTTTAATTATTTTTTTATAAAGAGATATAAAGAGTGTTCCAACAAAAACACCTAGTGACTCTGCCAGCCTTACCACACTGTCTTGATGAGTACTTGTACAGTTTTTCAAGATGAGTAGGTTGTGGTTTCAAATGTTTGTTGATTTCCAGCCCGAAACTAAAGGAGACGATTCCAATTTTGACTACGTTGTACAGGAAGATTTTTCCCAAGGGGTGCCTCAACCACCAACTAGTTGTACAACCGCGGAATTTAACTTCTAAATACTTAAATTGACGTCATATTTGAATCCGGAGATACATTTTCCAAACCATCATTGTTGGTATCTATTTTAGATTTCCAGGTTCTACATTGGATCTACCTATCTACCCTTCTCCCAGTAACAGCAACAAATTTGAAGGTTTTAGGTCGGTTAACAAAAGTTTCACCTTCCTGGTGGTGACTGGCATCTTGGTTAGGGAGTAGATCCAAGGTATTGACGTGTTTAATGGAAATGAGGCCTTATTAAGGGGTGAAAAAAACCATCCTAGGTGGTGGTTTCATTTTTTTTTCATTTTCACCCGTACCTGGGGAAGATGATCCAATTTGACGAGCATGTTTTTCAAGTGGGTTGGTTCAACCACCAGCTAGCATCATTGTCCCTTAATCCCGTACTAAGGCCTCATCTTTCTTGGAGAAAGAAACGTGGCATTGGGAGGGTGCCCTTAGATTCCCATGATTTTGTTGATTCTACGCCCTAAAAGTCTAGATCCCTCTACTAGAGTAGGACTGATGGTCTCAATCCCATCCCCAGGTCATAGGATTGTAGGAACAAAATCCCGGATCCTTAGGACACCCAAAAATAGGGGTACCCCCAAATCATCCATTTTAATAGGGTTTTCCATTATAAACCATCCATTTTGGGGTACCCCTATTTTTGGAAACACCCACCTGGATCCTTAGGGACGTGAAAAATATCCAAGTCGTTTTCGGAATTGGTTTTTCCTGGCATTTTGTTTTCCAGGTATCTCTGCTGGCACCGCTGTTGTTGGGCTTCGTGGTGATGATCAATCTGTGTGCCTTGGAGGGCTGAGCCAATCGTTATACATGGAGTTCGGGGCGCCCCCCACAGAAAACCAAAGATCTAAGAGAACCCCAACATACCCCTGGAGCATACCCCAGGCATCCCCAAACCCTCAAATGAAAGGCATTGCTTCATAAACAGGTGGTTGAAGGTCTGGGGTATGTTCTAGGGGTATGTTGGAAAATTCTTAGAAAAGAACAACACCACAACAAGAAGCACATCAATTTCAATACCCGGTATCCTTCCCCTAACATGTTTTTTTCCCTGGGAAAACTCAACATTTTGAACCCACCAAAAATGGAGGTTTGGAATTTGGAAGATAGATATTCCTTTTGTAGATGTCATGTTTCTTAGGTTGCACATGTAATTTACTTGTGTTTAAGTTCAAGGTGTTGTTTTTTCTTTCCTTCATGGTAAACCACCATTCTTTTGGAACTTTTTCCTTCCGCATCAAGCAAGCAAATCTAAGTTTTACACCCGGTGGTGTATAATCCTCTTGCACCAAGAATCTTCAACCACTCAATGGAGTTTCCTGGTTCCCTTAATAGGCGGTAGGTAGCATATAATCACCCAATTGGCAATATATAAGTGGTATATAAGTGGTATATATATATATATATATACTGCCAATTGGGTGATTATATATCACCTACCACCTATTAAGGGAACCAGAAACAGCTATTGAACCACATTTTTTTCGACGCCTTGCCTCAGGTGGTACTGTGGCAGTTTCAACCTTTAACAATGTCGTCACCGTCGGCTCGGCGCCTTGGAGAATTGTATAAACTTGTCAGCCACGAAGAAAAAAACAAGCCTAAGAAACCCGGAGATCTATAAGGGGAATCCATCACCACCACCAGGACCCCAGGCCACCAATTATCTATATATAGCTATATTAGCTGATATAAAACTTGGTGGTTGTATACATACCTTTGGACCCCAAAACCCATGCAAAAATGAAGGTTTTAAGCCCTAATTTTTTGGGTTATAACCCCTAAAAATGAAGGAAACGTGGGTTCCCGCGGTACCTTCTGTTTGATAACAAAGCTGAATTAACTATTATATAGCCGATTCGACTATCCCTAAAAATCCTGACCCCTCCCTGGAGTAGGATTGAGGGTCAAAATCTCATCCCCAAGGTCATAGGATTGTAAGAACATTAATCCCGGATCCTTAGGACATACAAACGGATGCGAAAAGGGTCATAGTCTTGAAATCATCTGGTTGAGCACCGAACAGTGAAAAATTGATAAAAATTGATGGTGCATGGAAAAGGTTGTTTTTTCAATCTACACGGATCGGTGGAAGTAGATGGCAACCGCCACGCGAATCAGCGATTGCCATCGACCGTTCCAGGTGAAAATTTGTGGCATTTTCTAGTCGAGCCAGAGCCACGAAAAAAACCTATCCTTACTTTCCATGAAATACTCGTTGTTATTAGGGATCCCTATAAAGGTTTATTATAATCCCTATAACTGGGTAGTATAGTCCATATGATCCCCTATAGACCCTAAACAACCAGGGTTTTTTCAGTGCTCAATTCAATTTGGAGGGTTGGACAGACGAATGTTTGTCCCTTTTTTTTTGGGCTGGGGGATGTATCACCCTAAACTCGTGTTTGTGTAGTCGGTGATTGTTTGCAGATTTACCATAATCACGGATCACCATTAAACCACTGGGATAATATGTTTTAATTTTTTGGAGCCTCCTTAAGAAAATCTAAGAAAAGAGGCACACAAACTATTCCACATGTTATTTGGTGATGCTTATTCCCTGGGGACATGAGAATATATATACAAACCTGTTTCTACCATAGGATTCATCAGAAAACAACCCGAAAGTTTAACATCAAACCTGAAAATGAGCCCCTGGAAGAGGAGTTTTTTTGAACCCATGAGTTTTTGGTTCTATGCAAGTTTTTGTAGTGCAACTCATCAGTTGGAGGGCATTGCTATACATCACCGTAGACAGGGGCGGGAAAAAAAACCTATCCATTATCCACATGACATGTTGTTTAGAGATGTTTACACCGCAAAACATATACGTAGCAAACCCTTTCTTCTTCATAATAGTATTTACATCAACATTAAATCATCATGTTGGAGGGAATATCAATAGCTGTTTCTGGTTCCCTTAATAGGTGGTAGGTGATATATAATCCCCCAATTGGCAGTATATACCACTTACATGCCACTTATATATTGCCATTTGGGTGATTATATGGTACCTACCACCTATTAAGGGAAACAGAAACAGCTATTGATTGGAGGGAATATGTTGAGATAAGCATTTTCCAATCAATTCCAATGAACGAAAAAACTCCCAGGTGGCAATGCTCATAATCTATGTCATCGGAGGTGCTGTCAACGATGCTTTGCTGCAAGAATTCCATCTATGTCGGTCACGATTGGTGCTTGGGTGATTTGTTTTATGTATCCAAGAAAGTTACAACACACCCCTGGAGCACACCCCAGGCAATCCCCCTACCCAACTATGAAAGGATTCCCTTTACAACCTGTTGGAAAAGGTTTAGGGGTGTGTTCCAGTTCGGTGTGTTGAAACAACCTTAGAATGTAGGGAAGAAACTCTCCCCAAACCTATGTATGGAAATGGGTCAACAAAAATTGCCACATTTGTGGAGAAGTGTAGGTAAATATTCACTACATAGAGCGTTTTGGATTGATTCTACCTCCTGTATTGGAGTTTTAGTCGTGTTTTGATGGGATCGTCATGATTCAATGAACCAGTATTAATCGGGTTGGGATCTGGTAGGTTTTTTTCTGATGACTCATGTGGTGTTCAGGCATCAAATATCAATAGCGAATAAGGTGTGTGTTGAAAGGCAAGCTGAGTCATGAAAAATAAGTCTGGGGTTGTTTGAGTGATAGAACTACCCAGTGTCGTATTTCACGGGATGTACATAATCTAAGTGGTGGTTTCAAACAGTTTTTATTTTCACCCCTAACTGGGAAAATGATCCAAATTCACCAATAATTTTTCAAGTGGGTTGAAACCACCAACTAGTAATGCAAGTTGCTGTCTCTGCAGCTCACCTGAAGCTAAATGTCACCATGCTGCCCACCGAGCTGCTCCCAGAACTGTGCAACAAAATTTATCTTTTCGGATCCGTTTGTATGTCCTAACAGTTCGGGATTATACGTACAATCCTATTCCGGGAATGGGATTGAGACCAAAAAGAGTCTGGATTTTTAGGGCGGCTGCCAGGTTTTTCAAACATGGAACCACCATCAATGGCAAGACACTGACACAACTTTTGCAGGTTGCATGTTTAGTAGGAAAAAAATCAAGTTTAAACTTTGATCTCATGGTGCTTTGGCTGAGTAAGTTGAATAATCAGCTACCTGCCAACAGTGCATACAAGGTGGGCCCCTGCCACATATAGATCGAGTTATAATCAAGTCATAACCCCGAATAACTGGCCATTTAAATCGGTAACTGGAGATATAACCCTACTTATAGGGGCCCCATAACTCCATTTATAACGCTTGGTTCCGGGCACACCTTGTACTATTGTTGAGTTTGATTTAATTTCTCTTTCCCTCTATAGGTTGCAACTCCACTTATGTGTGGGGGTTATTACTCTATTTGTAACTAGGTGGTGGTTTCAAATATGTTTTATTTTCACCCAGGAAAATTAAGGAAGATTCCCAATTTGACGAGCATATTTTTCAGATGGGTTGAAACCCAACCAGGTAAGCATTAGGGGCCCACCTTTGTACCAAATGGGTGTTTCCAAAATGGATGATTTATAATTTGAAAACCCTATTGTTTAATGGATGATTTGGAGGGGAAAACCCACTATTTTTGGAAACATCCAAATTGAATTGCCATGGCCATGTCTTCAAAACGTCGTAAGTTGTCGAAACATCCAGGTGAGCCCTGAGAATTGGTCACCTTTTATGCCAACGGGGACCACAGGTATTGCACAAGCGGCAGGTGCGGGGGCACCGATCAGGATGTTGTTTCTGGGGCAGATGTACCCGAGATCCCAAGGTACCAGTTATGGGGGTTTCCTAAAATGGTGGTACCAAGGAACCATTGCTTTTCCTACTAAAAATGATCAGCACTTGGGGTGGAATTTGAGGAAACACCTTATGGGAAATCCCGCCCTATAGAATAAGCCCCAAAAAGTGACGTGTGTATTTATGGGGAGAAAACATCCTCAAAGAAGCCGTAATTAAAGAACACCAGCATTTTCACCATGGGGTATACAATGTTAGGGGTACAGCCAATTTTCTTTGATAAGTACCATATACCATGGTAAATCACCATCAAAGTCCCATTTGGGAGAAATATGTTGTCTTGTTCCAAGCCATTTTAAATAAATCCAAGTGACGATGATGGTGGTGATTCTGATGATCACAGACAAGATGTTTATTTGATGATGATGATGATGATGATGATGATGATGATGATGATCCAGATCAGGTTAGTTTCTATGATTATTATATATGATGTTAGCAACAATGATAACGATGATAATATCAACAACATGATATGACATGATATGACGGTAATGGTGGTGATGATGGTAATGGTGAAGATCAGATCAAGAACCGCTTCGCTGTTTTCCTTGTCATGAGGGATTTCTCCAGGGGACCCTGAATAGTGGGACACCCTTCCATAAGCATCCCAGACTTTTCATGTGCTTCAAGGAATTCTGGAATGGAAGTGGTATGGGAATATACGCCCCATAAATTTAACATAGCCCCTAAAAATAGGCACTCCCAAAAGGAAAACTCATCTTCCAATCATCAATTTTCAGGGGCAAGCTGTTAAATTTCGGGGGTGTATAGACTTGGAATATAGGGGTCCCACTATTGGGGGTCCCTGGATTTTTTTTTTTTGATTGTGAACAACAACAAAACACACTTCCGTCAGCGGGGTGAGGCTCCGTGTTCTTCTCGTACATTGGCTTTGATGTGCTGGCCACTCTCAGTGCTGAGGACACCGGGTCCGAAATGGATAAACAAGGTGGTGGTTTCAAGGATTTTTTATTTTCATCCCGATCCCTGGGGAAATGATCCAATTTCACTCATATTTTTCAAATGGGTTGAAACCACCAACTAGTAAACAAGTCCCTGCGATTCCAAATCGACCATTATTTTTAGTGTGTTTTTCCTGTAAATGGCCATTGTTTTACTAAGAATTTTCAATTAGCAAATTTAGGGGACAGTTTTATTTTTACCGTCTTGGACTTCCGGGGAAGCGATACACTGAAGTAGAGCTGATACAGACATAGATTGATGGGTTTTGAAATCTACCACTTTGGATAGACAAAACACATCAAAACTAAAGGCATATATTGATACAGTAAATGGATATGTACCATCCAATCAGCTGTTTTTCGACGGACTGTGTCCATCAACAGTAAAGAGAACTTGAAAAAACATGGATCTGATCACACCCTCCGGTAAATCTTTCAGCTATTTTTCTCTTAGTTTTAGGCAGTGTAGCCCAAATAGTGGGGAATTTCTCCAAATGACTATATGGATGTTTCCAAAAATAGGGGTACCCCAAAATGGATGGTTTATAATGGAAAACCTTATTAAAATGGATGATTAGGGGGTACCACTATTTTCGGAAACATCCATATACATGTTGNAAAAACACCGTGGATTTCCCCGTGGGATCACACGACCATCATCTCTTCCTCCCATCCGGCCGGAGGCAACGCATAGTCGTGTGATCCCTCTTGGCATTGTCTTGACCTTGGTGATCACAACATGTCTCTACTGTAGAACCTCGGCCGCCACCAGCCAAACAGCAAACAACAAATTATGGAACTTCTAAATGGGGGTTTCCTAAAATGGTGGTACCCAACAACCATGGGTTTCCTACTAAAAATGATCATTTTGGGGTGTTTTGGGGGTACCACTATTTTCGGAAACACCCATATAGGAAGAGAGATACCTTTAAGGTCAAAATGGCACAGGCACAGATACCAGTGTAAGGTAGGTGAGTAAAGGGTCAATGTAAACCAATATGTAGGGATTGTGCCATGTAATTTTCAAGTACTGTAATTACCCCAGGGATGATTAAATGGGACCCATTTTTTGCGGAAGGGGGATCAAACTTGATGCAAATGTTTGCTGGTAATTTTTCCAAATAGTGCACTGTTTGGGTTGGGAATACAATGACCCCTGTACCCTCCCTCAAACGAACGGGGAGTTTATACCTCAAATTGATTGGACTGGAAGATGAACATTTCTTTTGGGCCTATTCTTACGGGCGGTTCGCTGTTAGTTTTAGGGAGTGTAACACACAATTCGGTCGGGGAAGGATGGCGATGAGTTTTGCGAAACTTTGAAGAAAGATATTTGTTGTGTTTTTGTGTTGGCAACTTGAAGATGTCATGAAGATCTGTGCGCATGTATGTTCTTTCATATCTCATGAGTCATGAGTTTATGCTAGTTCTTTTTCTGGGAACATGCTTGGCTTAGTTTCTTTTTGTCCAACTTGGTTTCACGGATGTGGTGTCTTTTTTAGGTGGTGGTTTCAAAGGTTTGATCCAATTGTTTAACCCCAAACTACCCTGCCTGAAACTAACAGTTCGCCCCTGAAAATTGATGGTTGATATGGTTGGAAGATGAAAATTCCTTTTGGAGATAGCCTATGTTCAGGTGCGAACTGTTAGTTTTAGGGAGGGTACTTGAATAAATGATCCTTTTTTGACGCATATATGTGTGTTCATTTCGCAACCTGCATCGCTAAAAACTAACGTGGCAATGGACAAGATATCCCTGGGAAGATGTTTATATCTCTTATTCAAAAATGATGATATTCCATAATACCATGTTAGTTTACTGGAAAATACAAGGTGGGCCCCCTACTAAATCTACTAACTCGTTATAAATGAAGTTGCCCTATAAGTAGGGTGATTTCACCCCAGCTACCCATTCATTTTCAGCCATTTATATGGGTTCTACGTCCATTTGTTTACCACCTAAAAAGGATCGATGGCGATCGCCACTCCCATATATTGGTTTATCATAGCCCCTTGGGAGTGGCTTTGCGCCATCTACTTTCACTACGGTGGATGTCCCGTTGGAAGTGGATGGATCAATGATGATCAGATCAATGGGCTTATTTCACCTACTTCATTACCCATGGGGTGTTCCTTGGGGTTATAACCAACTGATCCTAACCTTTGATCCATCCACTTCCAACGGGACATCCAATTGGTAAGTTTCTTGGGGTGTTCCTTGGGGTTAAAAAAACCCACTGATCCGATCACCTTTGATCCATCCTCCAAGGTGTGGCGATGGTCTTTACGGGCTTGATCAGGTGGGGGTTTTGGGGGTGGGGGGTTTCAGGGGCAGTCCGGTGGGATTGGAGGTCTTTGAAAGGGCATATCTTAGATTAGCCGGACATTCCCTTAGCTCCTTGGATGTTTAGTGGGATTTTACAATGTAAATCATGTAACCCACTAAGAGTTGAACTTTTAGCAGGGGACCTAAGGGTTGCCATGGGTTTTACCCCCCAGTCCAGCAGGGAACATTACCTGGAAAAGGGAACGAGAAAACATATCCCACCATGGGAAGTTCGGAAAATCATCGACTCAAAATTGCCGGCAGGTAGGTAGGGGACATGTTAGTTTCAGGGAGGGTACCTTCCTAGGTGGTGGGGAAGATGTTTCATGTTCATCCCTTTTTTTTGGTGGTGGGAAGGATTACCCATATCAAATATTTTTTATTATGTTCTTCCCCTATTTGGGGAAGAATCCCATTTTGACTAATATTTTTCAAATGGGTTGAAACCACCAACCAGCAAAACTTTGTTTGAGATTTCGTGATGTTTGTGTGTGAAATTTCTAGCATGTGATTATTCAGGGATCATGAAAAATCACCCATATATCTGCTGGGGATTCTCCGAGAAAGTTACAACACACCCCTGGAGCACTGCCCAGGCAATCCCCCTACCCAACTATGAAAGGATTCCCTTTACAACCTGTTGGTAAAGGTTAAGGGGTGTGTTCCAAAGGTGTGTTGAAACAACCTTAGAGATTCGGAAAATTCCTCTGAAAAAAAAAGGATCATTTGGAGCTTCCAACATTGAATTTCGGAGGTTTCAACAGAAATCATCAAGTGGATTTCCCCCATTTCCGGGGGATCGAGTTTGATAGAAATTTATGGTATGTTTGAAGGATTTCCCCAAAAAAGAGTGCATTGTTTGGTTTGGTAAAATAGTGGCCTCTGAAAAATTGATCAAAACCCTGCTGGTTGTTTTATTTGGGAAATCAAACGCTGACGCAGTTATATGAGGATTACAATCAACCATTGTAAGGATCACTATTAGCCAACCAACAAGATTTTACAAGGTTTTAACGCTTCCCAATTTACAATGCATTCCATAATGTATCCCATAGGATCCATCGGACTTACATATTTTTGTCTACATTGATTGGGTGTTTTTTCCCATGGTAATTGCTACGTGAATCTTTCATCACACGACATTGACATCACCGCAAGTTCTGGTAGTAAATATCCCGGAGGTGCTCCAAATACCGAAAATCACAAGGTTTTTTAGACCCGTAAAGTCGTCTTTGTCAGCATGGACCCAAAGTACACGACTGGAGCTCCTTTTGCATCCGGGGGCGGGGCTCACCATCCAAGTGGGTGATCTTCATCCAAGTTGGTGATCTTTTCAACAAAAACCACTTCCCCCCAGCAGTTTCAGCCTTGGGTGGGTGCTTCTGATGGTGATGGTTTGAATCATGTGAAACGCGTATGTTTTTTCCCAAACTGAAACTAACATCTTTTTTTACCCCTGAAAATGTTGATGGTTGGAAAATTGATCCTACTTGGGACTTTTTTGGTTGGAACAGCCTTGGAAGTGAGCTCTTGAGCTATGTTATATATACATATTACATATATATATATGGTTTACATATATAAATATATTTATGTTATATTATATATATAAAGGTGACTCTCTCTCTCTCTCTATATATATTTTTTGCTTATATTGGATAAAAGTACAAGTTAAAACCACAAAAGCACCTGATTTTTTTGTCCCGGTTTTGAAACACTTCCGAAAAAATCCGCCGAAACTTTTGGCGCCTTCGAGTCTTCCCAGCTTTGAGATCCCGAGGTATACTGACATCGCAAAGGTGGCAGCATTAGCCCAAGCTGCTGAAGAGCGTGGTTTACATTGGTTGCTAGGTGGTGGCAACTCAAAGAGAGATCCAACCCCTCAGCCATCTCAAAATTAGGGAGATCCGGAGATCCTTTGGGGAAATGAATTGTTTATTTAGATTGTGGCAACTCAAAGATTTTTGGAATGTTCACCCCGACCTGTACCTGGGGAGATTTTTTCCAATTTGACGGTTGCATATTTTTTCAAATGGGTGGAGAAAACCCACCAACTAGGTTGGCATTGCTGGTTTCCATTGGAGCATTGGGAAACACATTGACCACCGACACTGTGCTGGCATTTTTTTGGGGGGAGGGATGGTTGGATGGATGGTTGGTTGGTTGGTTGGTTGGTTGGTTGGTTGGTTGGTTGGTTGGTTGGTTGGTTGGTTGGTTGGTTGTTGTTTTTTTGGTAGAGACGGTAGGGATGTTGATGTGGTTTTGATGGTCTTGCAGACGTAGAGATTGAAGATCTTGAAGGAAAACCACCAAGAAGTTCGAGTTTTAAGAAATTGGTTTCTCTCCCCCCAAAAAAATAACTCAAAAATGGACCATGTCAAAAGGAAATGATCGTCTTCCACCCATCTTTTCCTGGGCTTTTGCTGTTAGTTTTCGGGGTAGTACGTTCTTTGACGAACGATGACTTGACTAGCCAGTGAGGTTTGCATGTGACGGATTCCCTCTTGAAAAGGTGGGAAAAACGCCTCAATTTCAGGGAATTCCAGAAGGCACCCCGTGTGTTGAGTCTGAAAATCTAAAACAAATAGTTGATATTGGGGGAGAAATGAAAAGAACATAAGGCTTGTGTTTGTTTAAGGCGAATTTTCACTGTCGAAACCATGGGAAATCACCACTTTTCACAAAACTCTAAGATGAAAGGAACTAAAAGTGATGTATTTTTCTGATAAGCGGGAAGCTATTCTTGAAGGCTCTGGAATACTCAGCCAGTCATAGGGTAGTTGGGGAGTCCCCGAAGATTTTTGAGAAGCTCGTCATATATTAAAATATAATTTCAACATATTCTAGTCAGTGATCATCAGTGAACAATGATTTATATTATTTCGGGAATCCTTTATGATCATAGAATCATACTTGTTTATATATATATATATAATATCAGAGGTAGTGTAGTTTTCTAAGAATCCTGTATGAAAGGGTAAGGGAAACCAATGTTTAACAAGCCCCGATCACAAGGCCGGCTGTTTTCTTCTGGGGGAGGGTGGTTTTGACCCGCCATGACATGGCTTGATTTAATCCTGCTTCAATCCAGAAATCTCCTATCCAGGACCGTTCCTGAACCGACCCCGAAAAAACCTGAGTATCTAATAGCTTGATCGCAACTTAGGGGTCCTTTGGTAACTAGGTGGTGGTTTCAAAGATTTTTTATGTTCACCTCTACCTGGGGAAAGATTCCCATTTTGACACATATTTTTCAAATGGGTTGAAAACCACCAACTAGGTAAGGTCCTATTAAATGTTTGGATGGATTCAACTTGGATGTTTCAGGAAGTGGATGGATCAAAGGTGATCGGATCAGTGGGTTATAACCCCAATATATCCCGTTATTTTTGTAATTTATAATCCATTTAGTAACCATTTAGTAACCATTGATCCTAACTTCCCACGGAACATCCTACTTAGAGGTTCAGGATACTTAGTAAGTGGATAGTAACCAGGGTTATAACCTCTATAAGTGGGTTATATGTCCCCTAACTAGGGGTATAAACCTACATATAACCAGTTACTAAGTATCCTGAACCTCTAAGTAGTATTCAATAGGGATGGATCCCGAGTTACCCCCAGGTCATCGGCTGCGTCTTAGCACAGCCACGGCTCTGTTTAGCGATGGCGCAGGTCTGGTTGTTGGGCTGATGAGAATGGAGACTAACAAAACGACAACGGAGGTCACAATACTGTTGATGGTTCAGAAATCCGGTAAACTCACCAGTTGAGGTTGTTAGTTTATCTCATTATTTATATACAATGTTTTATACCTCCCATGTGGTTGTGAACGGAATCATACAAGGGATTTGCAAGGCAAATATTCAGTGGTATACTTGGTGGGTGGTTTCAAATATTTTTTATTTTCACCCCTACTTGGGGAAGATTTCCAATTTGACTAATATGTTTCAATAGATTTTAATCCTTATTTGGGAAAATGATCCAATTTGCCTCATATTTTTCAGATGGGGGTGTCTACACCACCAACTATAGTACTTTGTTGCCAGATAAGAATTCCTTCATTGCCCAACTGTGTTATTACATGTGATGTATTAACTGTCATACAAGTACATGATGTTTTTCTGCAACTCATCAGAAACTATGCGACCTGCCCATGCTCCTAGAACTATGCGCACCAAAGATCCATGGATGTGGGGTTTAAAGCATGCCAGGGTGCAGGATGAAACAGATGTCAATGGAGCCACATTTAGTGTACCCAACTACTTGCCAACGGAGACGGTGCAAAAACCAGAAAGGGTAGTACACCCCCGAAAACTAAGATGACACTTGGATTACTACCCAGACACTCAACGTATGGTGTATATACCATTACATAGCTACATTTATACCTTAAACTGCGCAAATGTAGGTAGATAGACCATACATTGAGTACCAGGGCTATGTAAAAGATGTATTTCCTTTTGAAAAAGGTTGGACCTCCATTGCCATGTTAGTTTGCCAGAGGGTAAAACGACGTTGGGGAACAGCACGTGCAATACCCATTCCTGCCGCTGAATTTGGCTCAAAAAGATGCCAAGCTGATGTTGTGTGCATGTGCCCAAACAAAAACTCCATGACTTCCAAGTGATGATATTTATATGAACCAATGGCACAATTCGTAGGAGGATCAACAGGACATGTTTGGTGAGTGATTTACAAAAACAAAAGATCGCAGTGTTTACAAGATTTACAAGTTGCGAGTGATTTTCACCAAAAAATACCTTTTTTTGAAGTCTTTCAGGGGTGGTGACAGAATGAATTTGTGCACGAGTTCATCCATCAGAATAAATAACGACGCACCTTTCATGGAAATTCCGGGATATCTTTGACCTGGAGAAAGTGGAGTTTATTGAAACAAAAACACCATGTTGATATTTTTGATACCAACGGTTTTACCGGCCTATCGGATAGCAGGTAAATTTCTGACCCCCAACGAGCTATTTGAAACTGGTGATTTCTTTATCCATGAAAACACCACTGGGGGGGGAAACTCCTGGATCTTTTTGTAGCTCTTGGCTTTTCTTACTTGGCCAATGGCTAAACTTTAAACTTTTTGGGATTACATATTTGGTAGGGAAAATAAGCCGTTCAAACTTTTTTTTCAGGGTTCCACTGGCTCAGTGAGTTTTTTTTGCCATCAAAACACGCGCACGTGGCTTGTTTTGATTTGATTCATTGATTGCAAAGCGCCATGGCGGGCGATATGCCCAAACGTGTGCTGTTCATTGGAAACAGCTACACCTTTTACTGGAACCTACCGCAAACAGTTTCTGCCATGGCACGAAGCCAGGATATTGAAATTGCCTGTCGACAATCTACAGGTAGTGGGGCAACCTTGCAAGAACATTGGAATAGTGAAAAAGATCTGAAGACTTTGGATATTCTTCGTGAAGGGGACTTTGACGCAGTGGTTTTGCAAGAGCATAGCACCTATGGCTTTATGTTTTTAATTTCACCCATTTTTGATGTTCAACGATTCTTACCTTGCATCATACCCCTCACCCAGTAGCAGTGGCATTCTTGAAGGTTTCTCGGTATCTTTCCAAATAACATGTTCTACTATTTCTGATCAGAATTGGTGGTTTTAAGTTTTGCTTGGCACGCAAAACGCACCTAGGTATGAGATCTCTTGAAGATCCAGACAGCATGATGCGCCATGGCAAGCTGTGGGCGGAAGAGATCAAGAGGAAGAAAGCAAAGATCTACATCTTTTTGACTTGGGCTCGAGAATCTTATTTGAGCAACGGAAAAAATGTTCTTTAGTTGTTCAGGGTATATAGTGGATTAAAGTATACTACCCATTTATGTAGGGATTATTTCAAAAACAATTATAAGGATCCCTATTAAACAAGCAGTATTTCATGGAAAGTAAGGCCGTCCGTTTTTTTATTCGTGGCTCATTTAAGCACTACACTCCCTGAAACTAACATGGCACCTGAAAATGATGGTTTCCAATAGGAATCTCCTTTTCCAGGGGTCTATTTTCAGGTTCTATGTTAGTTTCAGGGAGGGTAAACAAAATCCTGTTTGGTTGATTTTGTTTTTGAGTTCCAACAGTTGCTCCCCGTCAAAAAGAGACCGTCATCCTGCAATCATAGTGGAAATGGACCCAAAATTGTAAAGGAAATTGGCTTCTCTTGGAGGAACATGTATTTTTTCCATGATGATGATGAAGATGTTGATGTTGATGTTGATGATAAAACAAGATTTCACAAAACAAAATGATGCTTCTGAATATGTTCAATAGAACCCTACAGCCTTGCTGAAGGCACGCATGCATAAATTTCATTATTTGTGTTTAATCAATCATTGTTTTTTAGGGATTCTCACGAAAAATATTTTCAAAACATCAGACTGTTTCGCTGTGGAGGAAGACAACTCCATGTATGGTATATAAATTTACGTACATGTACCATAAGAACCAACCAAATGTTAGGTAAAAATACCAGTCCCATGGAGCATATGGGTCACCTTTTTCTTCCAAAAATCAGAGCGTTTTACTTCTCGAGGAATACAACCCTTACTGGCAGAAGAGCATCACGGAGCAATATACATCTCTATGTACCTCGCTCCCTGGTTCGGAGTTAGTTCCTGTTGGACCGGCCTGGCAACGAGCACGAGAGCTACGTGGCAATTTGCCGTTATATGATGCAGATCAAAGTCATCCCAGTGCGTTGGGACAATACCTTACAGCCTGCGTTTTTTACGGCGTTTTCACGAAGAAGTCACCCCTAGGATTGCCAAATCGATTGACTTGTGAAGATCGGACGGGAGAGAAAATCTATTTGAATATTCAAGCTGAAACTGGGCGGCCAGTGAGGTAGTTTTTTTTTTGGTGACGCGTGTTTTGCTGGATGTTTGGTGTTTTTTTTAGTCTATGCTAGTTTCAGCGGGGGTAGTAAGTCGTTAGGATCACCCCCATTTCTAAGCCATTTAATTTAGGTGATTTGGAAGGGGTCCCACAACTCGATCCTTTGCAGACGTAAGATCACCATGGTTTATAACCACTTACAAGTCCTGGGATGACCCTCCAAGTGGTTGACTAGTCACGAAAAAGCCCTCTTACTTTTCATCAAATGCTGGTTGTTTAATGAAGGGAATTCAAAAAATAAAATCTCTATATACAATATATAATATAATGCTTTTCGAAATAATCCCCATAAAGCTGGGTAGTTGTTCATCCCAGGACATCTACCCCCAAACAACCACGTAGGGGCCTTTTTTTTGTTAAATTGCTTGCAATTATCTTAAGGAAGGCGATGCACTCTTTTGTCAGCACGTGGCACAAGAAATTCTGTCGTCGGCCTCGGCCTCAAGGGCGGTCGGCACGACCTCCAGCGGGGCGGCCTCCGCAGCACTTGATACCTCGGTGACACTTGCACCATCACCTCAGAAGGCGCAGTCGCCAGCAAATTCGAAGGGTTTTGCAGCTTAAGGGTTTACGATCCTTAAGGGCATGAGAGCTGTTTCAAGGAGAAACAAGTAACTGGTACTTGTTAAACAACCAGCTTTTAAATGGATGGATGTTTGGTGAAACAACCACTTCCCAAGTAAAGGTTTGGTTCATCATCCAATTGAAAGAACCATTAAATTAAATTCAATAATGGTTGTTTAGGGTACCAGGATGAAGCTCATCAACAAAGCGATGATTCAGAAATCGGACGAGCTCCGCCCAAATTAGTTGGTATGGTTGAGGTAATTATAGTGTTTCCTAAGAAAATATGGGTGTTTCCAAAAATAGTGGGTTTTCCCCCTAAATCATCCATTTTAATAGGGTCTTTTCCATTATTTTCACCATCCATTTTTGGGTGTTTCCCTATTTTCGGAAACATCCAGATTTACAGGGTCTTATGAGCCCTTTCGGTGGTTGCAGGATTCTTTCCATGCAATGCTGGTCAACCAAAAAAACACAAAAGAGGTGAACAAGGAAACGCTTCCAAGCTTGATATCGAACAAGGTGGGCCACTATACTACCAGTTATACATGTTTTTTGTTGTTTCTCGTTACTGTACTCTATGTTGTGTTTCTTGTTTAAGATCCCAATTCAATCATCTTCCCAATTTTGTATGTTGCTAATTGCTAACATGTTATGCTTGAACAAGTGAGAGGTACTTGTTGTGACAGACGCGTGTAGATGTCACGGCACCTTGTTTTTTAGATTTATACCTTATGCCGTGTAGTGCGCCAACCTGATTGCACCACACAAAAAACAACACCAGCATCTTAGATGAACCATATATACTTCTACCAGGTTCTTTGACAAGTGAGCATAGCTCAAAACCCTGGTGGGTTGTTTTTAGATAAAGGATTATATTTCCATCTTATATGGGAGTTTCTTACAAGTCAATATAAAGATCTCTTTTTAACCAACTCGTAACTATAGTATTCATGGAATGTCCCCAGATATTGTTGATGACTGCATCATTTAATTGATGATTTAGGTGAGGTGCTTCCCATGACCCTGGGAAGGGATATGAACCCTTAGCTTCCGAGTCAACTTTTTCCAGCTACCGCAGAATGGAGAGCTTTCTCTCCTGCATTTGTTTGCCAAAATCTCGGCCAAAGAGCTGAAAAATGAACGAGAAAAAAAGGTGGAGAATGGTGGGAAATTCCTGTTGGAAATTCAGTGTAAATCAAGGTTTTTTTCGTTCCCCTTCCGCTAGCAATAGTGGCAAATATCTAGCTTTAGCTTGGGAACATCCACTTCCCGTGCCTAAAATTCTCATCATCCTGGTGAGGCCAAATTGTACAGTCCGGTGAACTAACATAGCGATGGGAAATCCACCATTTGAAGATGTATTATCCTATCAAAACTGGTGGTTTTCCAGCCAGCTATGTTAGTTTACCAACCAGTGTAAATGCTCTGTTCTTTTTTTTGTGAGTTGATCATAGGAATTCAGATTTGTAAGACAATAGAATCTTTCAATAGAAGTTAATCCTGTCAGCTATGAACCTAAGATTTACCAAGATTTATAAGTGACCTATAGCCCAGATCCTAGCCATTTACTCAATTCAAATGGGACATGATGGTGAGTTTGCTGGTAAGGTTAAGGCAATGATAAGACTCGTAGAGGTTCTCGCTACTCATGGTCTCCCCAGACTCAGGACCTTAAAATGGTTGAATCCGTGCAAAAATTTGGGTGGTGAATTTTTTTGACCTGGTACCTTGTTCACAACTATTGTCTAATGGTTGTTTGAAATGGATGATGAACGAAACCTATACTTGGGAAATGGTTCTTTCACTAAACATTTACTTAAAAACTGATTGCTTAGGATACCGGGGACATTCATATAATTAACATCGAAGATCCAACCAACAAACATTTTGGAGCACAATCCACAGGTGATCATGAATTATGAAGGTGGAGTGGGGGTTGATGCTCTACAAGTCTGTGATTATGCCGCTTTCATATGATTAGTTTCAGAGATACTTTTAGGGAGTGCTAAATAGTTAAACCACCAAAAAACAGCACAACTCATTCGAAACGTACATAAATGTACTGTTGATGGAAGAAATCGTGCACCAGCTGAAAAACATGTAAATAATGGGATAAACTACCAACCTCAACTGGTGCAGAAAATCTTTCATCAACAGTATGTGTAGACCCCCGAAATCCAACATAGATACCAAACATGATGTTTTTTTAAGTGTATCTATTTTCAAATATGGCTATTTTGGGTATCCATGTTAGTTTTCGGGGTGTACTGCCAGGATGGTTTACTACCCTCCAACCTGGTGCGTGTAAATCGATTTGGTGCTCCTGCACGATCACTGCTGGTATCTTGGTGGACTCCGCCGTCGAAAATTGTCGTTACAAGGGGCTTGCCGGATTGGAAGGGGAGGATGGTTTTTCGTAGCCAAAGCAGGCCAACCTGATGAACCAACTTTCTGGAAAAACTAAGTGTTTTTCATGTTCATCGAGAGGGTTTTGTCGGCTGCCCCTTTTATATCCTCTTGTTTCATATCTTCAGAGGTCCCAAATTGGCGGTTCGTGAGCTTTTGGAATGTATATCCAAGACCTCTGAGGGGTTAACGGCCGTGTTTATAACAAATTGCTGTGTGTACACCCCGGAAGATTAACATGGAACCTGAAAATGGTGGTTATGGAATCTAAAAATCACCCAATTAAAAAGGAAAATCATCTGAACCAAACCACCTTTTTTTCAGGTTCCAGCCGTTAAATCTTCCAGGGTTAATCAAGCTTGAGTTTTTTTGGACGTCTAGTCTAGGCGATCCGACAGGCGATGGGGCAGGTTTGAGAGGAGCCCCACTGAGCTGCAAATGGTTGCTGTTGTTTTCTTAGTTGGCCAATGGCTAAACTTTAAACTTTTTGGGATTACATATTTGGTAGGGAAAATAAGCCGTTCAAACTTTTTTTTCAGGGTTCCATTGGCTAAGTGAGTTTTTGTTTAGTTGGTATAGTTGGTGATTTTTGACCGATTCGAAACCATGGGATTCATCGCCATTTTTCCCTACCACCCTCACATTTCTTCAAACAAATCAAGGTTGAATTAAATGTATAGGCTAGAATGGAGATATCTCTATCTAGCTTCCGGGGTGCGAAATTTCAATCATTATTTTTGGTGTTGGATTTTCCCCAAATCATAGGAATCTCCTCCCAATAGCCTTATGATGTTTGCGGGATTGTTTTCACCCCTGTTTCGGGAGGAACCCCTCAAAATTCCCTTCGGCGACGAAAAGGTACTCTCTGCCCCGGCCTTGCTTTTCGCGACCTTCTTTGACTTTCATAAGATTGCAGACGTGGTTTCCACTGGTGCTTTGTGATCCTTGCTTCGATTCAGTTTGATGGATGAAACGATGTTTGGATTTTCGCGGGTCATGAATCATGAATAAAAAATCTGAATGTGGCCAACCAGTTGGTTTTTTGAGATATCCAGTTATTTGCAAGGTTTTTGATACAATACAAATACAATATTTATGCATGTATGTATTTATATATATATATATCAACTGGTTAGCCGAGTTTCTTGTATCAACAGTATTTTTTTGGGGATTAGACTTGATGCACATGTTGCTGGTAAGTTTCGTTAATTTGCCTTGTTTGGGTTGGTGTCATATAATGACCCCTGCGATTGGTAGACACATAGCTCCAAGTGCATGGTTCTGAAAGCTTAATGAAAGAAAGTTCTGACCAGGGGTGCAGACCAAAGAGACAACCAGAGTTGTCCATTTACAGCAAGATCCAACATGATACATTCTCAAGGATTTTGTTGTAGATTTCCTATTTCAATCATGACTGGTTGTAGTGATGTCACTAAGAGCCCAAGCCTTCAAGAGGAATAGAGAAGACGTAGGTGCTTGGAATCCAACAAACATAAATTTCCTTTCAATAGATGATCCAAATATATCAATTCTCACCGAAAAAAAATGTTGTTTAGGAAACCAAACAAAAGTTGATGTTGAGGTTCGCCATTTGTGAATGATTCCTATGTTGTGTTGCATGTAACAGTGTAGTCATGCGCTACTGATCATCATGAAGTTCATGATCCCCCACGAATTCCTGGTGTGAATTTGTCTTTGTGCTGTTAAAAAAAACTCCAACAGTCGGGAGTTGATCCATTGGAACCCACGTTTTAGGGCTTAAAAAAACCTGCATTTTTTCATGGGTTTTGGGGTCCAAAGGATGTTTAAAAACATACTACATTTATTTATATCATATCTATTTATGTTTGATTTATATGCATATTATATTTATTTATTTTTAGATTTAGTTATTCATTTATTTCTATGACACCTCCATGTGGGCGAAGTGTTTCTCAGTTTGTTTTCCCCGTTTGTCATGGCGATTGTCAACCTACCCCCTCAACGTACACCCCCAGAAGTAATGCATTATTAAGGGCTTATTAAGCATTGGTTTCCCTTACCCTCCCTGAAACTAACATAGCCCATGAACATCCCCATCTTTCCTGATAAATACCATTAAAATGGTGGATTTTCAGGGGCTATGTTAGTTTCAGGGAGGGTAATAAGGCCTTCTTAAACAGGGTAGGTTGACCACCGCCATGAGTTGGACGAGGTACTTTCTCATTGGTTTGCACCTCGTTGATTCTCATGCGTTGTCCTCGAGCCCTGAATACAGGTGCCGGGTTTTCCTAAACGGTGGTGGGCCCAAAAACCCCATGGTGGAGTGACAAGGGGCCCATATAAATGATCGAAAATAAATAGGTAACTTGGCTTTTTCACCCTAGTTATAGGGGTTATAACTCCATTTATAACTAGTAGGGGCCCACCGGCCCTACTTCTCGCATCATCTCATGGATGTCATTTTAATCCCAAGTTTTTTCCCTACGAACATGTTTTTTTGCGTATCTATGATTTAGAATTTTCGAGGTCTATGGGTAGTCTTCACCACTACAAGGTGGGCCCCTACTAGTCCCCCTATAAACGGCCGAAAATTAATGGGTTTCCCTGGGTGTTTTTCACCCCTAAAAGTGGAGTTATGGGACCCTATCTATCATCATAGGGAAAATGGTGGTACCGGTGAAATGGTCCCCTAGCTGTTTAAACCCTTCAAGGAGCCCTTTAAAAGCGGATATACTCAATAAATACCCACCATATATGGTGTATATGCGGTTGATTAGTAAGGCTACCATCCCAGGGGCACCACCATTTTCCCCATTATAGAACTGCATAGTAGTGAATTGAATCGGCCCAGAAAGTTCGTATGTGGTAGGGGCAGGATTTATATATTAGATATCAACAACAATGAATGTTTTCTATTGTATTAACCCAGATTCCCCAGATATATTATAATATAAGTTCTTTATATAATAAGCAAGAGCGTTCTTATGATTTGCTAAATCCAGAACATGCTGTTATATTACAAAACATGTTTTCTCATGCCATGGCTACAACCCATCAATGAACCAATCAAAGGTGGCAACCAAAATTCCATACCTCTTGATTCGGATGGCTCCAAGGTAGGCCAGGTCACCAGTTATAAATGGAGTTATGGGGCCCTTATGGCTTACATACATGGGTAACTGGGGTGAAATTTCACCTTACTTATAGGGGTCCCATAACTCCATTTATAACTAATAAATAGGAACCCATGTTTTATAGGTTGTTCATACAGTATTTCCCAAAACTTGCTCCGAGCAAAGGAAGCAAGTTGCAACATCCACAGTTGAGCACCACCACTTGTTCACACGGTGTTCTTTGTTTCAAACGCAACTGTTATTTATTCACCTTCATGTGGGGAGATGATCCAATTTGGCTTGGTCATACTGTTGATGGTTCGGAAATCCGGCTAACCAGTTGATATGATAAATATCCCATTATTTACAAGGTTTTATACATCCCAGGTGGTGTAGGATTTCAGCCATCAACAGTATCTCTTTTCATTTAGTTAAACAGTTTCACATCTTACATCGCAGCTTCAGGGAGAACGGGCGCCCTGTGATGATGATTGGAATCTTCGATTCCAAACGATTGGATGCCTTATGGGAATTTGAGATGTACTCACCTTCCCTGAAACTAACATAGCCCCTGCAAATAGGGCATCCCAAAAGGAAACTAGTATTCCAACAATCATTTTCAGGTGCTATGTTAGTTTCAGGGAGGGTAATCTCCATCAACTTCAACTGTTATATTGAAGGTAAACATAATGACTGGGTTTTACACCATCCAAGCTTAAATACATCCAAAAGCTTAACTAGTAACTAATTGCTAAACTGATACGGGTGTTTTTGCGACTCTTTGTTCTTGATGTTAAGATTTACAATGACAATCATTCATTCTCTCTTTGAGGATGTGAAAACACAAAACTTGCTGGATGTATTTTAAGCGCGCCAGAAAAAACATACAGTTCTTGGCTTGCTCGTTCAGGACCATCCGTCGCCTCCCATAGTGGAAGCAATGAAGAGGAGACAATTCACGATTGAAAAGGGTGAATTGGAGATGTGCCCCCGCCTCCCCCCCGAAAAAAAAAAAAAAAACAAAAAGCTAAACATGTCCCCCTAAAAAAGGACCATTTCAAATTCGGAAAGGATTGTCTTGAAAAACCACGCGTGAGATGGCGGGGAGTAAATGGATGCACAGAATCGCAGCGCTTTTAGTGGGTTCTTTTTGGTGGATCCATGTGGACCCCTTAGCAGCTACATAGTGGTGGGAAACCCCGTGGTTTGTGTTTATTTCAGGTTATTTTTACGGATTCGAAACCATGGGATTCATCACCATTTTTCACCAAGGAAATATGTTTATTTTTCCAACCAATCTCAGATGGAAAGTTCCTGCTGTTTGTTCACCTTGTTTTTGTGAAACACGAGGAGAGCGTGCCCGTGCGCCCAGCCACACCCTCCACGCAAACTCCGCGGCAGGTTTCGCGGGGACGCTTTTCAGGGTTAGGAGGTCTCGGGCGAATCCCCGGAAATGTTTTTTTCAACATGTTACCATGGGAACCCACGTTTCCTTCATTTTTAGGGGTTATAACCCATATATTGGGGGCCTGAAACCTTCATTTTTCATGGTTTTGGGGTCCAAAGGTATGGGCTAATCAACCAACCCAACCCTCCCCTAAACGTAATTACCTTCCTCACAAACAAGTCTTTAATGAGGCTTGATTAAGAGAAACCAATGATTTACTTTTTTTTTCCATGATGCAATTAGAATCAGTATAGTGATATTTAGAAGTTAATTGGCCAGTGTTTTTTCCTTCCATATTTGGTGTTTTCATTGCCAATCACCTAAGGATTTATTTCAACACGACCAAATGAGTGATGCCACGGCTGCCAATGCTGAGCACGTCACCAGATGTTTTCTGGTTCAACAAACACCGTTCTTGTGTTTGTTTAAGATGATCCTTCTACGGATTCGAAACCATGGGATTCATCACCATGTTTCACCACCATTTGGGCAATATTTTTGGCTTTCTTCCAACCACCTTTCAGCCCTTAAGCAAATCCAAGCGTTTGGGACGTTAAAAAAAAGAACAGGGAAGATTTCTATTACAGTCCTTGAAACTAACAGTTCGCTCTGAAAATAGGCCATCCCACAATGAAGCTAGTATTCCAACCATCCATTTTCAGGTGCTACGTTAGTTTCACGGAGTGTACGCTATATTTTGGGATGTCTAATCAGCCCTTCCAGGTTGTGAGCTGCTATAGTGAAGGTTATGGATGGTATACTAAACATGGGTGATACTTGAGGGGAAGCATCCCACATTCGATTGTTGAGGGGTATACAGTATACACTTTCCGTTACAGAAATTGCCAGTCCCTAAGAATCCAGACCCCTTCCGATGGATTGATGGTCTAAATCATGTGAAAAAAATCCAACTCCACAGAATAGGATGGTAGATATAATCCCTTTCTTAGGACATACCTGGATCCTTAGGCAGTTTACCACCTTACACTGGAAAATTCCCTTCTATACCCAACCAGTAAGTAGTTCATGATCCCGCGTTTTGCAGGTCATTGCAGGCACGGGGGGTAAAACGTGGTGGACACCAAAGGGGCGAAAAAAAACATCCCTGTCAATCCAGGGGCTCATGACAAGGTGGGCCCCGTACCAGTTACAAATAAGATGAAATAACTCCACTTCTTGTAGGGGTGAAACAACACCAGTGACCCATTTATTAAGGGCCATTTATAGTGGTTAACCCTACTTAGAACTGGTTTTTGGGCCCAATCCACATGAATCCAATAAATCATTGTAGGAAACAGAAGGGGAGATGTTCAGCCGGCCATGTGTGTGCTGGGGTCTAACACTCCCATGGGATGGTCATCAGCCACCCAATACTCGGGATTTTACGTACATATATACGTATATCTATTGTAAGGATTCCGAATAAAACGTGGGATGAGTTTCATCCCGATTTTTTTCACATAGGATATACATTAATTAAGTGGTTTTGTATTACAGTAAATGTGGGTATATTTATATTTATATTTATATATACATGATATACGTTAAGTTGATCCTATGGGATCCTCGGAGTTCCCCTTGGTAAGGGAAAAATCGACTCTGATTCATTTTTGGACCTCCAAGATTTCCGCATGGCAAAACCTGACCCGCCGTGACCCGTGACCCAATGGTTTGGATTCAATAAATCGTGACCTTTTCAACGGCTTGGAAAAAGGTGATGGATCAAAATTTGGGGGAAATCCAATCCATCAGGATACGGCCCGGCTGGAAGAAGCTGGTTGTTTTGCAGCATCAAAGGCATGAATTGTATACATCCGGGTGTCCTGCCGGTACTTAGTAACTGGGTTATGACTTATAACCCCTATATTAAGTAGGTTATAAAGTCCCTTAAGTAGGTTACAAACCAACTTACTAACTAGTTACGATCACTTCCATGGACATCCGAGTACCCCCCAAAATGACATCATATGAATGTGCATTTACATACCTGAGGGGCCTTGGGGGTAAATACCCAATGATTCTCTCAGGTACCACACATATATTGGCATTGTTTTTTTTCCAAAGAGTTATTATGAGGCATTTTTGTCCCCGTGTCACCGAGTTGAGAAAACAAATTGCCGCTGGTTTTTTCGGTCCTGTCGGAAAAATTGATTGCATGTGGTGAACAAATCGAAGGGAAAACGACATTTACTAGGTGTTGGTTTCAAACATGTTTTATTTTCACCCCTACTTGGGGAAATGATCAAATTTGACTAATACTTTTCAAATGGGTTGAAACCACCAACTAGTTTAAAATGGCCCTTGTTTCGGTTGTTTTTTTTTTATCATTAGCAATCCAGAAAAGACACGAATAACTTACTCAGCCAATGGCCCAACCGGACGAAACTTTTTGGAGATTACACCCCCGAAATTCAACATGGAACCTGGAAATGATGGTTTCCAATAGGAATCTCCTTTTCCAAGGGTCCATTTTCAGGTTCCATGTTTGTCTTCAGGGGTGTATACAAATATAGATTTCATAGGAAAAATAGAGATTCAAAGTTCTATTTCCTGCCCTAAGGATCATTGGACCCTCAAAACTGGCTATTTTGAGGACCCTACCCCCGCTATACAGGTTCAAAGCCTTCCATTGGAGGGTCCAAGATCCTTAGGGTGGTCCCAAATGACTCAAATGACTGAGTAAGAGTATAATTTACAGCACTTCACACCCCACAAAAACTAAAGGGGAACAGATTTTTGCCATACTTTGACGATTGAATCTTCCTGTTGAATAGAGACCCCACCCAGTGACTGTCACTAGGATTACATTTTTTCCTAGGGAATCCCAAGCAAAACCTTCATTAAAGTGACTGTTACTGGATGGGGGGTAGATCCAATGTATTGTGTATTTACCCACATTTATCCCCCTGAACTATCCAAATATAGGTAGATATAGACCATATGAGTACTTGGGACTATGAAATCACATTTCAAAAACGAATGAAAGAGGAATCCCAGAACCAATATATCCAACCAGGATTTTCGTAAGAATGATCTGAAAAAGTTTCACGGAAAATTCCAGGCATCATCACCTTTGCCCTTTGCGTTTTCATCTGCGGTGTCTTCTTTCGAGTTCCCACAAATGACACTTTCTCAGCATCTCGGCGACTTCTCCTACGATGGGGTCTGGTTTCTTCCAGATGGTGTAGGAAGATGAGAGTTATATTTTCAAAGTTGTTGTTTTAGAAACAAAGGAAGGGCAGAGTTCAAAAGAAAATGATTCATAGCTGGTACCCTAAAGAACCATCATTATTTTTCTGGTTGGAATTCGACTTGGGAAATGGTTGGAAATCACTGTTTTCATCCTATTAAAAGCTGGTTGGCTTTAGGTATAAAGCCAATAATTTCTAAACATCCTCCTAATCTTTGTTGATTAGCTTCATCCTGGTACCCTAAAGAACTATTATTTAATGGCTGTTTCAATTGGATGATGAACCAAACCTTTACTTGCGAAATGGTTGGAAATAACTATTTCCATCCATTTACTGTAGATTGTAGACCCCTGAGTTTTCGAGAGGGCAAGATCCGGGTATGTGTGTGAAAACGATGGGAAGGCTATAGTTACCAATGAAAATGATTCAATTTCGTAGGACACTTCCATGGTTTTCTATAGGTACATCGGAGTCAATTAATGGGTGCTTTAGTAGGTCGTTTACCGGTCGCCCAACTGGAAATGATCAGGTAGGACATGACCGGTGGGTTTTGGGTGACCTAGTTCTTTGACGACATACCTTAACAACACCCAATTTTGCAACTCAAATCAATGAAGCACCTACCGAAAAATACCCAGGGTTTGAGCCCTAGGTTTCTTACAGGGCTGACTATGTATATACCAATATATGTTTCTTTGAAAAGCTGTTGATGGAAGAAATCCCAAACAACCACCTGGGATGTAGAAAACCTTGCAATTCATGGGTCAACTGGTAAGTGAACGCCGGATTTCTGGTTGCCATCAACCGTAAGTATACATCACTTCCTAGGCAAACTCAAAGTTCAGGGATGTGTAATTTGCCCCCAACAAAAACACCACCGAGTTCCTCACCTTCAAAAGGGAGCACACTAAGGTTGGATTTTAAAGGTTTGACCCGTCCTGACCTGATGGCAACCAAAATTCGGCGTTCACTCACCAGTTTTTGTTTCTGGTAGCTTAAACCCCATTATTTATAGGGTTTTTTCATAGATCCCAGGTTGGTTGTGAACGGGATTTCTGAACCATCCAACTATCAATCAAAACTTGGAGTTGTTGATACCTTTAAAGCTTGGAAGTTGATTTCCGAAATATACCATACAATGTGGGCCCCCAGCCTAACTCGTTATCTAGGTGGTGGTTTCATATATTTTTTATGTTCACCCCGAAAAGTGGGGAAGATTCCCATTTTGACTAATATTTTTCAAATGGGCTGAAACCACCAACCAGTTATACATGGAGCCATGTATAGCCCTTAGAATTGACCGAAAATAAACCAATGGGCAACTGGGGTGAAATTAACACTGCTTATAGGGGTTATTTCATCCCATTTAGAACGAGTTAGTCGGGGGAAACAAATCTTTTGGGAGCTGAACATCATCAACAATCAAACCATTTTTCAGGACATATTTTCGTTCCTGAAACGAAGCCAGCGAGTTTACACCTGAAAATGGATGGTTGGAAGACTTTCTCGTTTCCTTTTGGGATTTTGCCTATGTTCAGGAGCGAACTGTTAAACTTCGGGGTGTGTATTTAAACTTTCCCGAACTTTCTTTCCAACCATTTTTCAATCACATCTGAGAGAAAACAAGTTTCTGGCTGATGGGAGTCAAAAACATAGAGTCATATTCCATGTTGGATATACCCTAGAAATTCGACCCAGCTTTTTTCCATGAAAACCACCAAAACGCTCTTTAATTTGGAGGGTCGGTAAACACCCATTTTCAAGGTTGCGAATTTGTCCCCGAAAAACATGTTCGGAAACAAAGCCGCCACAGATGGTGCCTATATATGGATCTAAATATTGGTGAAACCACGGTTTGGCGGCTTGACTCAGGGCCAAATCTACCCCGGGCCCCTGATTTTTGGTTGTCATTTTGTTGGAACGGATTTGTCCGATAGCAACGGTGGGTGAAATACTGATCCAAGTCGAAACCTGGTTCAAGTGTAGCCAAACAGCTAACTCAGCTAGCTCTACTCTCCTGAAAACTGACATGACTGGCTGGAAAAACAACCCTTTGAAGATGTATCGATGTATCTCCTATGAAAAATGGTCATTTTCCATTGCAAATGATGGATTCTTGAGTCCCATGACATATTTTCCCTCTTACATGTTAAGATGAACCCTTCAAAAATCAAATGAAAATGATGATATCCAAATTTTGGTACGCGAGATATTATTATTTGCCCAGATATAGGGAAATAATGTGTTTTTTTGACAGGAGGAGAGTTGTACAACCACCAAGATGTGAGGTGTTTTTCCGTAAAACCACCAGCAAAAGGGTGAATGAAGTGTGTAACGCCAGCCCACCCGGATATCGGAAAGTCATACTGTTGATAGCTGAAATCCTGCACCAGATGGGATATATAAAACCCTGCACATATTGGATAAACTACCTGTCAAGTGGTGCAAGATTTCAGCCATCAACAGTATGAGACATATTTCGTAAACTCTGCAGGGGGAAGTGCGCAGTCCCTCAAACGAACAGCCATTTTTTTTGCCGTTGAAAAATTGATGGTTGGAAGATGAAACTTTCCTTTTGGGTTAAACACCATCTTTTCAGGTGCGAAGTGTTTGAGTTTTCAACCCAATGCAGGTGCCATTCTTTTCATGGATGCCCTTCTGGCAAAAATAGGCCATGGTAAAAAGGACATTTCATCTTCCAACCATTCCCATATGCTCCATGTATGGAGTATTTACCCACATTTGGTTGATTTTTATGGCAAATGTAGATTCCAGTCCCATGGGGCGTATTTTCATGGATTTTCAGGGGGCTATTGTGATTTTATGTTTTCAACCAACCTTCACCCGCTAAGGTTTGGGCTGTGCGTTCGTCATTGGCAACTTGGTTTGGGTCAATCAGTTTTGTTGAATTTTCACTTGGGAAGCAGCGCGCCTACGCTGCGCTTTCGCATGCTACCCACCCCAAGACCACCCAAACTTGAGATCTTTTAGGGTTTAGGATTTAGCGCTGTCGCTTCGCTGCCGCTCTAGAGCAGTTATGTGGTTACAACCCCACAAGCCCCTCGCAGTAATTTCACATAGCTGGTGTTTTTGTTTTGAGGTAATGGTACAGCACGCGGTTCTCTGATATGCATATATATAATTATAGTAAGGAACCTCCTTGCGGCGTCAGGAAGCGACTTGTTGTTGACGGACTCCTGCCTCCTAGGGTACCCAGGCCACTTAAAAAGTTCCTTGTCTCATGCAATCAACACTGTTTGCAGCTTGCTTTGCTGCAGGAATGCGACGATGGCGCAGCAGCCAAAGACGTGCTGCTGCGGTTGTGTTTGCCGGGGCTCCATCCGAGCATCGTCGGCGGAGCAAGTTTCACCCACGGTTAGTGGGATCGTAACTTCCGGCAGATCCTTAAAGGACTGTGGGGCGCAGGGTTTAAGTACACCGCAGCTACGTTGGTCTGGGCAGGTAATGACCTGACAAGTCGGTGTAGACAACTCGGGAAACACTCACCGACGCCGTCGTGGCTTTGAAGGCATTTGGGGAATGGTACGGCATTTCCCATTCGGCTGATTGATGTCGTCGGTGAGCGTTACACCGAGTTCTGACTAACAAACACCATATATAAGGAAGAGACAAATAGATCAAAGCTGAAGGCATACAGAAATTTGTTGTGCTTCGAGGGAATTTCCTGTCCGTGCCATTCCCGTGGTTTCTCGTGGGAATCAAAGCTATGCCTGAAAAGAAAATACTCACAGAATGTTTGGCCACAAACAATGTAGAGTATTTGGTGGGGTTGTTTTATATCTTGCATTTTGAGCACATGTTAGTTTCACCGCTGCTGTGGCAGCACAACTTCCGAGGAACGTCTAGTATGAAATCCTGCGAAGAACTGCAGTGGCAAACTCGTAGGCCGAAAACATGGTATATAAGACATTGACACACATACACACAAACAAAAGGAAAGAAAGCGCCCCACTAATCTTTGTGCCGTTCCCTAATACAACCACCGGGCATGACTTATCCATAGACACCGCCCGGTGTTTGCATTTCTCGTCAAAGATTCGGATGTGTGCATCCCCTTCCTTGAAAAAGCGTGCCGTCCTCTTCTGAGAACTGCTTCAAGCCGCACATCAATCAAGCTGTAATGTGGACAGCCAGGCGCCAAAGTGCTGCGGAGGAAAGAGCTGCTGCTTCAGCAGCTCTTTCAAGTAGTGGGAGCAAGATGGAAAGCGCCCAATGGCAGCCGGCCTGCCGGAGGACGTTTCCTTATGTCCTCAGACGCCTGCTTGACGGCGAGTACCATGAGACACCGCCGAAGAAGCGGTTACGTCACAAGACTTCTGCTCGGGAAGCCTGGTACCTGGCCAAGATTTCTGGACAGTAGGTGTGATGATACTTATATATGTTTTGTTTTTTTTGGTGGGTGATGGGAAGTATACATTCATTTTCCACGCTGAGCGGTACACCGCTACATTTGTGATGTTGAGGGTTCTGAGCGGTTCTCCGCTACAGTTGTGAGTTGTGAATTTGACAGTCTTGAGCGGTATTTTACATTGAGGTCTGAGCCAGACGAGATGATGATGCCACCAGATGAGGCCGCATGGTACCAAGCTGCTGAAGTATCAGACACTGAGCCGGAAAGCTGGCTGTTCCTGCGGCAGCGGTCTTTGACCGCTTCAAATCTTTTATCCATTGTTTAATTCAACAAAAAAAAATGGTTTGTTTTGGGAAAGCTTTGCAAATCAAGAGGTTGTGAAAGCAAGCCAGACAAACATGGCTCAGTCTCACAAGACTTTTGACATCGCAGACGACCACAAACCGAACAAAATGGCGCCAAGGTGCTACGAGCTTGGTTCGATCTTTGTGCCAGATAGTTCATATAGACAAAAATACAGCGTGTTGATGACTTTTGCGTAGTAGCCATCTAGGACTTCTTGTATGTCAAAAGATGCACCCTCCGGGAACTAACATGAAACCCTAAAATTAGTGGTTTGGGTCGATGTTTCTCTTTTTCCAAGGTGGTATTTTCAGCTTCCAGTTTCTTCCATACGGTATTTAAGTTGGACATTTGGTCGTATGTCCGAAGATCGGCATATGTCATGCCTTCAAAAATAAGGTTAGCCATAGTTTCACGGCTGGATTTCCGTTTTGGCATGTCGGCATGAACTTGAAAGCATTTGCCCATGACGACGGATCCATGGGACGATTGTAAATTTGTTTACCTTTGCCGCAGAGATCGACTAGCAGCACCCTCTACAAGCTGCTCCCCTAGCAGCTATAATAAATGGAGGTAGAAATCCAGTTACCCTTGTACAAGCCCATTTATAAGGATTATAACCCCATTTGCAACTAGTGGGATGTCCCAGGAAGTTAGGATCATTGGTCTGTAAACCGGCTATAACCTAAGACCTATATTTATACATGGGGTATTTTCGTGTTATAACCCACTGATCCTAACCTTTGATCCTAAGTTCCTGGGACATCCTAGTAGGGGCCCCTACTTTGCAAGGCGAATGGAACTTGAGAATTGTTTTTCTTCCCAGTCATCGAAGTTGCATCCAGCAGTTCCAAAACGAAAATCCAAAAGGCAGCCCCCATCCCATACGATCCATGGAACCGGTTGATTTACCTACAAGAATGGTTGACTTTTGTGGAATGTAGGTAAATATGCAATACATGGATCCAAAATTTTTCCCTTAAAAAAAAACATGAATCAAATTCAAAAATTTGTGGCAGCATGATGTGTGTTTCTTTTTGTGGTTGTCATGAACCACTTTTTTTCAGTCCATAAAAATTTTTCCTTTTTCCCGAAAGCGGCCGCGAAGGGTTCTTTCAAAAAAAAGCGCTGTCATTAAACATTGTTATCAAACATTGCCTAAAAGTTCTGCTGAAGTGATGGCTGTC